>LPNX010620434.1:171038-209668 GCA_001517045.1 Pseudotsuga menziesii | reverse complement strand
TATATATTGTGTCTCAACATTGTGCTTCCGTGTGCTCATTTTGTATCTTGTCATCTATGGTTGTTAATGGTTAAATTTCAAACTCCTAAGTAACTCATTCAGTTCAACATCACCATACTAAGTAATTTAGCCTCAGTAACTTAATAGGGTCTACCCCCCTTGGATTCATTAGGAGTTGAGCCTAAACGGAGGAGTCAAGAATAAGGTGACAGCCTTGAATTGAGACTTTCCCCCAAGGACACACCGATTGTCTTGAATATTTCTGCCACGTGACCCAGGTGTGTGAAAGGAGGCAACACTTTTTGGCGCCGTTTATGGGGATAAATCTTTTTATTCCCGGGTATGACTTAGTTTAACATTTTTCTTAACAACTAAAAATATAAAAACTTTTGATTGATCTAGTCTTTAAAAAAAATAAAAAATAAAAATTGATCCATTTGGCGACTCCACTGTCTAACATCCCTCCAAGAATTTCTACCCGAAGAAGCTGCCATCAATTATTCAATCCTCTCCCTAATCCTGAAAGGTTTATTAGGGAAAGATTGAATAGGCAGACTTATCGTAGAAACCTTTAAGATTTAGGAGACCAATCCCTCTTAGATATCCATCACATATTTACAGAGTCATGTTCACCAATCTCAAGAAATGATGGAATTATTCAAACCCCTTGACTTTTCTCAGATAGCAGGTGCTCCCCATGCCATTCCAAAAGATGCTATCAAGAAGCTCCCCATATTTCAGGGAAATAATGCCATCACTGCAAAGTCTCATCTTCAAAAGTTTGAAAAGCACCTGGTCATTTATTGCAATGATGTTGCCCATGACCATGACGATGTCAAAATGAAGCTCTTTGCTTTATCCTTAGAATATGATGCTAAAGAATGGTACTTTGACCTAGATGATGATTCATATAAAAATCTTAGTGAATTCCTAGAGGGTTTTAAGAAGAAATGGGGGGAAAAGAAAGAACCAAGACATTTGCGTGTTACCCTTCATAACATAAAGAAGATGGAGAATGAAACCATGGATGAATTTAACACTAAGTTCAGGTGTGTGGTTGCTGAACTCCCTAACGAAATCAAGCCAAAGGATGCCTTCATCCTCATATCTTACATTGAAGATTTCACTGGTGATTTGAGGTACCAGTTAAGAGACAAAGAGTCAACTAATCTAAAAAATGCTCAGGAATTGGCCGAGAAAATAGAAAAGAATATGCAGTCTTCAGGAAAATTCAACATTCCAGGTTACACAAGGGAAAACACTTCATCCAACAAAGAAAAGGGAAAAGCTGTTGAATCAGAAGAAAAGGGAGCCTGTAAAGATCCCATGGAAAAAGTAACATACATGATAAAAGACTTGGTTACTAGTCAAAACCAACTAATGGCCAATCATTCTGCACACTTGAATCACATTCATAATATATTGATCACAATGGAAAGGAATAATGGACCTAGGAACTTTCAGCCCAAGCATAATCAGATGTATCAAGATAATTTTCCTCAGCAGGAGCCTAGGATTCCAAACCAGTTAGACTTAGCTAACATGGTAGAAGAAGTAATTCCATGGTGTAGACCCTATGAACAATTCCACGAAGAAATCACTTGTTATGTTGCAAATCAAGTCATGGAACATGGACTTCTCAAGGTCAGTAATCAGGAAACAACTTCAAGCGAGCCTGATCATATATACATGGTAGGCGAGGCCTACCCTTTGTCACCATCTAAACAGTACAAGCCTGAGGATGAAACCATTGCAGAATCTTATAGTGAAACTTATGATGAAAACTATAATATACATGATGGGACTCCTATGTGTTCTCCATATGATGATGACAGTCTGGAAGGTTTACTACCTTGTGACCTTTTCTCTGAAGAATATGAGTATGAAAATGAGGACAAGTATATCTTGGAGCATGATATAAGTGACGAAGAATCCCTTATCCTCAACAAATATGTTGATGAGGAGTCCTGGACATTCATGGAAAATTCGGTCTATGACATGAATAAAGAGGAAAATAATGAGCCAGAAAATTTTGATGGTTTTGTTGATTTTTCTATCTATGGAATATCTAAAGGAGAGAGCATGGACCATGTGGCCTTGGGAAACTTTGATATAAAAAAGGAGCATGTAGTTTATCCACATGATCAATCTGAGCCATATATCAGTATTAGTAATGAAGGCAAAGAAAACTTGATATCGGAACCTGATATCAGCAATGGGGAATCCATCACATCTAACATAGATGATGGTGATGACTATTGGGATTTTGTGGATATCTTATTAAGAATCCTATCTATGCTATATCCAGCAAGGGGAGTGTCTATTTAGAAATTTTTGGAAGTCCAATCTACTATACTTCCATAGAGGGAAGCATGGATCTAGAGACCTTGGAAAACCTTAGTATGGAAGAAGAGCATTCAGAATTTTCATGTGATCATTCAGAGTCATATCATGCAGATCCGCACAAGGGTATCAGTAATGAAGACATTGAGAAGCAGTGTTGTGAAAAGTCAGATGTGATGCAGTCAGTGGAATATCAGTCTCAGCCATATTTTTCACATATAGAGGTTCCTTATGATTTGGAGCTACTTGGGGCTTGTGCAACGAGTTATCATTTGATAATCCCCGGTGATCAGTATGATGATGTAGTCACTCCGCCTCATCATTTTGATTGGTATATCAGTCCTATCCAGTCATGGATAGAGGCAACCTGGATGACGACATACAAGTTGGGGAAGAATTTTATGGCATTATTCATGCCTATGATCTCCCATCCATCCCGCCCATTCTGAATCATCACACAGGTTTTCATTTTCTAAATAAGGTATCCTTACTTTGGCTGGTAACCAAAGACAAGGAAATTTTTTTTTATGTTAACAAAATGCTTAGGTGGTTACATTGGATTTCTGATTACACTTAACCCTTTCTATATCATGCTTACAGTAGGAAAATAAGCTCCTTGAAAGAGAGCATTTACTTTCTGCATTTCTATTTTATACCTAGCTATAATAAAACTTTGCTTCTTTTAGTTAGTTACATTTATTTTGTGTAAATAAATCAACTTAATGGTTCATTTGATTTTTTATAAAACTTGTGCTACTGAGGTTTTTCTTGTCAAGTTGAGATGTTTCTACAGGGTATATAAACTAGAGATTCCGGTGTTCTCTTATCCTCTCCTTTCCTTAAAGATTAGATCGAGCACACGTCCCACAGTTGGAGCTAGAATGTTACCACCTAAGTTGTACTTAGTGGTTTTTTATCAAGTGAGCCTGGTGAACCGGACAAGGATAACTTGTTTGGACTTGATAAGACCTTCAGTCTTACTTCTAGGAAGCTTTGTTGTACTATATCACATGTTCATACCCCATGGGAGAATTGTAATAAATGTTCTAGCATGATAGTGTCTGTAAAAGACTAGGTCTCTTAGACTTTATTTGTCAATTCGATCAGCCCAGGGTGTTTTTTTCCTTCGTTATTATTGGTTGTTGAATAAACGACTGCTAATTTATGAGTTTTTCACTCCATACATCTAAAGTTGGGGTGGTCGGCTTGGAATTTAGGCCTATTGAGGTTACTAGAGTCTATGTGTCAATGTATAAACATTCTAGGAATCATAGTCGAGTCATATGGACATGTCTAAGTCCCCCTAGGTTTTTTCAACTTTTTTATTTTTTTTAATTTTTTCAGTGTTTTTTATTAAAATTTAATTTTTCCAAAACTTAGGATATTTTTTAATAGTTTAATTGGAAAATTTGATTTTGTTATAAAAGTGGGCCAAATAATAAGTTTCAGTCATGTAGGTGCTCATTTTCAAGCTAAGAGCACCATGTAAACCCATGGACCCACTGTTTCCTAGTTTTGAGTGATTTTCCATCACTCAGGTCAGAAAGCCCCAAAAATCAATTATTGATTATTTTAATTAATAAATTGATGTATAATGGAGCAAATCCAGAATCATAGATCAGTGGATTCTTAGCCGATTTGATTGAAATCACTCAGATCTGAACCAGATTGACTGGATTTGACAAATCCTTGACTGAAGGAGGTGATAAAATCAGATCTAGAGATTGATCTTTAGCATCATTTATGGGGAATTTCTCCCTCCCTTTCTCCTCCACATGTTTTGGCTCATCTAGATGAGTTTTGGTGGATGTTTCAGTCAACAAGTTGAGGTATCAGTCAAATAAGCTCTCCAATTGACAATTGCACTCAATGAGACTCAGATCTGGCTCAGTTCAGCTTCAGAACTGCATTGTTTGACTCTCCATCAGCTGATTTGGTCTATCTCCTTGGGATTTGTGCCCCCATGGGATGGATCTCCTAGTTTTTGTATATATCCAAGCATAAGCCTCCTTTTCCAAGATTTAGAACTGGGATTGAGGTGCTGTTGCTATTGTATTGTTGTTATTGTTCATTTGAAATAAAGAGAAGCTTTAGAGGCAAGACGATGTTGTGCCATTGTATGTGTGGATGATCATTGCCATGTTTTTACTGAGGTAACCTGTATCTGTGTTCATAATTTGCCAGTTGCTTGTGGATTTGTTGCTAAGATTGATAATAAGATTATTATAATATTGATAGGAACTGTGATTTTCAATAAGTTTATTGGCCATCTCTTTCCTTTGATGCATATTTAGAGATCTAGATTCAGCATGTTCTATAAGCTTATATGCATCTTATTCTGAATCTCTGTGTACGTACTAATCGGATCTCACAAGTTTTTCGGCAAGTTTTTTTATTTCAACTGAGTTGCAGGTTCCTATATTGGAGAGGATGCTGATATAGTTTGCTTCTTCACTCTCTCCAAAACCTTCCAAAGGCATAGTCCCTCGAATTTCCACCTGAAAGCTCCACTGTGGATCTTCAAGGCTACCAACATTTCTCTCCTCCTCTTCCTCCCTCAAAATCAACTCTTTTACCCGGTTACTTTGTTCATAGCTTTCATATTGTTTAGATCTATCATCTTAAAAGTAAATTTAACATAGGTCTATCTTCTCAAATCCCATAGTCTAGATCTTGCTCTTAAAAGGTTTCATAAGCATTCTATATCTAGCTTTAGGGAAATCGTCCTTTTTGCATGGAATTTTAAAGAAAATTTGTAGCTTGCATGCATTAGATTTATATTTGCTGTTATAAAAGATAAATCTAGCAATCAGTGCACATCATATTGGATTCCTAAAAGGAAAGCCAGGATCCCAGGGAAAGCTTGCTTTCCTTGGTTCTTTTTTTACCTTTTTTAACTAGTTTTTACTTAGCATTTTTTGGTTAAAATTAAGCTGACCCAAAGGTACTTTCAGAGTGATTTTGGGAATATTTCAGTCTAATAATATTGCTAGTTTTTAGCAGGCATAACAGAAAAAAGGAGGAGCTGCTGCTCGAAAGTGACTTTTGGGCCTCTGAATCCCTCCAGGGGTCTCCCTTTTTGACTGAAATCTTTAATTTTCATACTCTGTAAGCTCTTAATTTCATTATATATAAGAATCGAGAGGAATCATATCATTTTTTTGATATTGTAACCGCTGGTAATAAAAATAAATTATGAATAGGCTCTTTCGAGCCCATTCCCCATCCCCCCTAGGGGGATTTGCGTCCATGTCATTTTTTTCTTTTCGTTCATCCTTTTTCAATCTAGCATAGTACTAACCTATAGGGTAGTATACTTTTATTTAAAATCAATTCCATATTACATTTCTATTGGTTTCAAAGTAACATTAATACTTACCCCACGAGCCTCCTTTTGAGCCAAAAGGTGAAGAAAGGTTCGTGGTAGTCTAATTAGAAAATTGTGGTTTTCTTATATTTTTATGTTTCATTTGCTAACATCATTTGTTTCTATAACCATAATAAAATTAACCCCTCCTTGATTCCCCTATTGAGGTCCACTTGGACCGAGAGAGGTTCCTGAAGGGTTTTGTTTTTAACAAGAACATCCATCTTAAAATTTACTAAAATTGACAAGACTCCAGTGTGTATGCTCTGCACTTGGCTGCAGTTCGTCCGATTAGTCAAGCTGTATCAAAAGCACTTGAGTGACTAGTATAATTACGATTCACTCTCCTAAATTGACAAACCATCAGGTGAAAATCCAACACCTAGATCAAACCATTACGGTGGCAAAATACCCAAAGGAAGCAGGAATTCCTGAAAAGTGACCTCGGGGTGCCGATCTCTGTCACACCCTAATGGGTGCGTTATGAGCAATAGCCCCAGAGACTCCATTCAGCCCACATATTCCTTGCGAGTAGCCATGAAGGTTTATTTTTGGACGTACTCCAAGTACTCTCGGGTATATATGGAGTCCACCCCTTCGCCTAATTTTAATCAAATCATATTTCACATTAACTTAAAATGTACCAAGAGGCAATTGCAAAACATCCACTCCAAGCACATGCAAGTACATTGATTTCCTTTTGACTCCATTTTAAGGCACTGGTTATTTTCTTGCTATATATATATATATATATATATATATTGTGTCTCAGCATTGTGCTTCCATGCACTCATTTTGTATCTTGTCATCTATGGTTGTTTATGGTTAAATTTCAAACTCCTAAGTAACTCATTCAGTTCAACATCACCATACTAAGTATTTTAGCCTTAGTAACTTAATAAGGTCTACCCCCCTTGGCTTCATTAGGAGTTGAGCCTAAACGAAGGAGTCAAGAATAAGGTGACAGCCTTGACTCGAGACTTTCCCCCAAGGACACACCGAGTGGCTTGAATATTTCTACCACGTGACCCAGGTGTGTGAAAGGCGGCAACAGAATGTCACTACGGCTCTAGCTATCCATTGAAATAGCTGTACCCATGCTCGTGGTACACCCACCTCCTAGTGCTGCATGGCCTCAGGCAAGTCCTCGACTTGCGCCATGGGTACTCTATGTGTTAGTCTCACAAAGTTGGTATGAATGCTTTGAAGCATCCTCTCCGTATCCACACCCATGATATCGTCTCCTCTTCCCCTCTGTCTCTGACGAGGGAAGCCTTCAGGTTGCCGTGGTCCCACATCTGCATGCATATGGTAGATGTCACTATGTATTGTCACCCAAAAACATGTCTTTTTATTCCACATAATTATAAAACACAAAAAAATTAAATAACTCAAAAATTTTAAAAAGAGGGTTGAGATTCATTACCTATGTCACCGTATGCCGATCTAGGTGGTAGCGGCATGTCCGGGTCTCCCCGGAAATCTATCCCTGCATAGGGGTAGTCATCGATGGCAACTATCTATCATTGCCACCATGGAAAGAAATCAGTTGGATAGGGGTTGGACACCCTACCTTCACCCAATCTATGCATCACATCTGCCCAACGTCGTGGGGCCGGATCTCGAACCCCATGTAGAGGAACGTCAACTCTAGGGCTCAATCTTGGAACACTCTCAAAGAAAAACATGCTCAGTATGGTGCTGAAACCAAAGTTTCACACTCTGCCCATCTTGCACTCATTGAGCTGGTGTTTCATGTTGCCTAGTAGCGCAGTGCTCCAATCGTATACTGTGGGTCTCATGCACTCCACTGCATAGAACATTAGAGGTCGTGAGGCCTGGTGGAGTGAAGCAAAGATTTCTATCCTGCCCAGTGTCAGTAGGATGGCCTTTAGGCCCAGCACCTATATGGAGTTAGTTGGGATCTGACTCCCCACCTTCTTCCTGTCCGGATAGTAAGTACACCGCAATGTACTCATCTATAGTCAGGCCACCTCCGGGCCCGCGAGCCGTCGGGAAAGTCCAGTAATAAAGTATATGTCCTCCACTTCTATGGTGAGGGACATCCCATCTATCTGGAATGACTCTGAGTCTGGATCCTATTAGTCCACTAGCATCTGCAATAGTCCTGGTTTGGCTCTTAAGCCACCAAGACACCAAAATTTGTAAATCCCACATGCACGTAACGCTTGTTGAGCCATTAGATCTACCCTTACTCCCTCTTCTACATCATCATGTTCACATTCTCTCCATTCTAGGACCATCCTGCACATAAAATTTGAGTTTTGTCCATTAGAATACTTAAAAGTCATTGAGCACAGCTGCATACATGACTTTGAGGGCGTTTTCCACGTATATCCAGCCCTATACGCGGAAAAACCCTCGATTTTCACGTGGGTCATGACGCGTATCTTAGAATGGCCTAGAAAACCAAATACACCATGGAATTTGACAAAATTTGCATCAAAATGAAAGAGTAGAGCATGGGTAAGTACTTGGAAAAAATGGTAGTGGATTCCGCCAGCTGGATCTCCTGGAATTTGCTGTTGAAGTTCTGAGCTCAAATGGGTAAAAATTTCAAATGTTTTATAATGTTTTGAATTTTTTACTATTTATAGAATTTTTTCAAATTTTTGAAAATCTTTACCCCCTTTTCTATAGTTTGGACCGTTTCTAATCCTTTTGGACTGTTTTTGGACTAATTTATGATGTAGGAGACCCTTTTGAGTGTCGTTTCAGCCGTTGGATTGACCCGTTCATGCCGATTTCAGGTATCATGTCTAAACTGACATATAGGTTAGGTTTCATCACCATTTGCATTTTGCATGACCTTATGACCGTTTCATTATAGCCTTAGGTACGAACCCACTCTATTATGTCACGGAACCTTCTTGCGGTTTTAGAAGTGGCATGATATGAATGGTAGAGCTTGACCTTACATGGGTACCCTAGTTAGCTCCTTACTTGCATTTGGTACCCATGCTGACATTTTTTCCCTTAGGGTGTGGGAGTCCGTTGTATAGTATTGCCATGACATTTCACAAGAGCTTCATACTCCTCTTGATCTTTTGCTGGCATATTTCCCTTAGGACTCCCTTATGTCAAGTTGTAATTGCATTATCATGAGCTTTTCCTGCCTTATTGATCCTTACGCTGGCTTCCCTGACATTGAGTTTCAACCATATAGCCTGAGCTTGTTTCATGTCTAGCCATGCAAAGCCATTTTATATATCCGTTGTAGCTTGATTCCCTATTTTTACCGAGAGGGGATTTTTCCCCCAAGTGTCGCTATCCTACACATGTATCCTTGCATTGAGCATAGGTATGTTCCACTAGTTGGAACTAGTTTGTTTGCCCATATGACACTCATCTCCTCCTAGTCTATAACTATAAAGAAGTTTTATTCTTTTTCAAGCTTTCTAAATATTTGAAAAAGTCCAAAAAAAAAAAATCAAAAAACCAAAAAGCTGGACAAGGAAAGATGTTATCTTTTGGCAACTGTCGAGTCGTGTCGCCTTCGAACAGAGCACTGTATATCACATCCATTGGTTGGGTTTATAGTTTGAATTTAGGAGCTATACTCATTTTATCTAAGTTTATATCCATCGAGTGGTTAATATTCCAATCCCCATGGAGCCTCTGTCGATGCATCCTGTGTCACAGAGATGTCCCAGTTCTATATATCGAGTCTATGCTACCTTTCTTCAGTCACCATTCATCGTTATGATCTTGTTCAAATTAAGTTGAAGCCTGAGTCGGCCATTCCTCTGTTATATTGACTTTGCATGTCGGTCATTCTTGGTACAGTTACTGGTTCATGCACCTTATGATCGAGTCCTTCCACATTATATAGATTTGCTGAGTACCTCATGTTGGATGATGGGGGATGCCTTAATTTCCTCCTTCCAGTGGATTTCATCCCATCAACTTCAGATCATTTATTCTGGGATTGGAATCTAGAGTCATTTTTTAGTGCCTTGAGACTTGTAGTCATCAGTGGTAGGTTCTCTCATCATCGACAGTTTTTGGGAATACATCAATGTCCCCTGATCGATGGATCCTCTCAAGTGTTTGACCTCAACACATTTATTCACACTTGTTATTTTGCACTATAGTACCTTGATTCTCATTTTCATTATCGGTGGGTGATCTCGCATCTGTTAACGGTATACATCAATGATCGGTAATTAGATGATGGACTACTATATTCGACCTCGACACCTCTATTCACATAGTAGGACATGTACTCGTAGCAGTTTGTGTGGAAGACCTTCCAGATTGGTGGCATCTCTTATATGCTACCTCCTTGATCGTGCGAGTGTTCATGAGATTTCAGCTCTCGTGAATTGATTCCAGTATATGTCAGACATTTCCATCTATTGTGGAGATTTTTATCCATTGTATATCTTCATCCATTATGGATATCATGTTCTTTTATATATCGTCATCATGGAGATTCTGATCTATGTATATTGCACATGGCGATGACCACTTATGTGATATTTTGTATCATGCATGTTCATGGCCATTGTACTCTTATGTATCCGGGACTGCTATATGTATTTGCAATTATGTGCAGAGTTGTATCATTGTACTATGCCGATTGGGTGGCTGGTCTTCCATTTAAGATCCTTCATCTCTCCACTTCTAGGATGGACTTATAATGTATTTCGGACATCGTATGACACCTCTAACCTCACACATTAGGGGGAATCTGTTATAGTTGATTTTACCACACCAGGTGAATCACATTTGTATGGCCTCCCCTTGTTCCTGCACAGACTCCTTAGACCCCTTGGACCATTTTTGTCCTTTGGTGTTTCCTAGACCATCCCTGTAAACATGTGAAAATTGCTATATGCGACTTTTAAACCCCTTATCGCGTATATACGTGGGTTTTACCCCTAAAACCACGTACATTGGGATGTGTACAAAATCCAAATCCTTTTGGAGTTTTCCTTGACATGGATCGAACTCACTTGTCTCCTGGCCTTCCATATCCCTTGAGATCGCTCAGATTCAACCTTTCATTACCCCTTTGAAAAGCTATATAAGGAACTCTTTGGATAAATTGAAGGCATAAGGGAATTGAGAGAAAAGAAACTATAGTCCATTGTTGCCAGAACTTGTGCTTGAGTCTGCATCCCTTTGTCCCTTGGAGCACTTTTTTGTTCTTCCCAAGCTTGCCTTTTGCTTGTGAGATTGCTGTCGAGAGATGGAGGATTGAGGTGGCAGAGGCCCAAGTGGGGGATTCAGTTTCTTTAATTTACAGACGTGCAAACATAGGTTGTATTCATTGTAATCTCTGATTCTATATTAATAGAAATATCTTTTCCTATGCAATAATGTATGTTTGAAAGAATATATTATCCATGAATGATTTCAAATGCTTATACATTGTTGATTATATATGCTAGAATAGATCTAACACCAATATATATAGTATGCTTGTCTTGTTTACTTGTTGTTGAGGAAGTGATTCATTAATTCAAGCTGAAGTTGGAAAGCTCAATGGGGATCTACTTCAATCGTCTGGAATAAGGTACGAGGTCTGATCCTTTAGTGTTAGATATATGATTTCTATTACATATTGGAAATGATTGATTTCTGGAGTCAAGCTGTCTGTTGTGGTACCCCAAGCCATAGGAATTTCTCTCCGTAACAGAATTGGTGACTTCGCTGGAGAGTTCCTAGTAGTTGTCCTTTGGGGGTTTTCTATCAGTATTCAATGACTTTGAATTTCTATTTTTTCTGAGTTTCATGTCGTCGATGTGGGACTCATCATGGCCCTCCTTCAACGAGACTATTCCTATCGACATCAGCTCATCATCTGGGAAATAGTCTTAGAAACAATATTTAGTACCTTGAGATCTGTATGCCTTAATGACAAATTCTCTTGCTCTCGACATATGTTCACATCATTGACCTTTTATCGATAGAATTGGCTAGGTGTTTGCCATGAGGACATCTATTCGCACTCAGTATATTGTACTAGACTACCTTAGGAATCATTGACATTAATGGTGATCTCCCTCGCACTTGTTAACGGTTCACATCATTGGTCGGTAATCAAGTGGTTTCTACCATGTTCGACTTCAGATCATTGTAATCGCATGGATAAAATCGTAGTTTGTGGAAGACGAGATGAAGACCCTAGGTATTTGTTTAAAGCGCTCATTTCTTTTTCCCTAGGTTGCGATGGATTTTTGTATATCTAGCATGGATCCACATTTGTATGGTCATGGATATGCTCAAAATTGTGTCCATATGACATATATCTACATTTTATGTCTGGTAGCTATGTCCAAGTTTGAGTCCTCTATCACATGGATCTACGCTATATTCTAGTAGACATGCTTGTTTATTCCTCTCATGGATCTTCCTTGTATTGGTCTGTAGCCATGAGTTTGGTTACTTGTGTCTATGAGTCAACATACTTATGTACTACAAATTCCTACTTGACAACATGCTCCGATTGAGCCAACATTTTCATCTCATGGAGATGACTTGTTCTCTAAAAGCTCTCGTTTATCGTATCCCTCTAAGACTCATGCTTTGGGGGGCATCCTATTATACCAAAATCCTATCACCATCATGTGATAAGACTTTTGACATACCTACTTGCCCTGAATCCCAGCACTTGGAGTCGAAACCCATGCTAATTGACAATATTTCCTGAAAATTCCTAGCACCATGCTTCCTCTGTTTTCCAGGAGCGGTACCTTGTTTGCACTGCCTATCTCCTATTGCCCACAAGCGATGCCACTGCTTATGGCCCCTAGTCCATAAGCGTTTCTTACCAGAACCGCTCTATCATTTAAAGAGAAACACAGTACCCTGGGTAAAAAGGGAAAAAGAGAAGTTTTTCAAGGCTTCTAGATGATAAGCCTCATGTCCTCCCTTATCCCTACTATTGTGGGTCAGTCAAGCTCGAGATCCCTCATCCTAGGATCTTAGAGGCCACCTCACCCACTAATCTCTCAACCTACCCTATCCATTAAGCCTTATAAATATGAGCTCATATCCATGGTTGAGGGAGAACTCTTAAGGTATTGTTATGCTGTTGGATTGATTACTTGGCCCAAGACCATTTGGGAGAGCATAGAGAGGTAGAGTCAGAGATTTTGGGGATGAGAATGCTCGGTTTCATGGAGATGCATGTCAACACTAAGGCTTGGTTGTAAACTTCTTCATATTTCTTTAATGCAAGTTGATTTCTATCCCACATATATTGTTGTTGTTTGATTTCACATGTATGTTGTTATATTCCTTAGTCCCTAACATAGAGTAGTAGATTATATTCTGGCAGTTTCGATATGTTTGCATGTTGAAGCTTTATTGCAGGTACATAGGGTAACGATCGAAGCATCACATTCCAGGTATCTACGGCGTCTAGGGAGAGTCTTCAACCTCTGTCCTCTATTTGTTTTGGATCTAAACCATTCAGACTAGTGGAACACCTTGCTGTCTGTAGGAGGTGAAATATTCCAGCTAACACACCTATGGCATCGAACCTGAAGCTATTGAGTGATGCTTCATCAGAGATGGTTGATGCTACGATGTATCAGTAGATGATTGGGCCCTTGATGTATCTGAAAAACACGAGACTAGACATTTGCTTTGCTGTGAACACCTTGAGCCAGTTCTTGACAGATTCGAGACATGTTCACCTGATTGTTGCAAAGCATATTCTGAGGTACCTGAGGGGTACAATTGATTATGGGCTCAAGTACAAGGCGAATCAGAAGATTAACCTGGAGGGTTATGGTTATTCAGATTGGGAAGGTAGTGCCATCGATAGGAAGAGCACTTCAGGATGTTGCTTGAGTATGGGATCAGGTGTGATCTCTTGGTTTAGCAGAAAGCAATCCTGTGTGGCACTGAGTACAGTTGAAGCAAAGTATGTCGCAGCTTGTTCAGCTAGTTGTGAGGCATTATGGCTGCAAAAGCTACTATCTAATTTATTTGATCTTCAGATGGATACTACTTGTATAAATTATGAAAACCAGAGTTGCGTGAAGTTGTGAGAGAATCCATTGTTCCATGACAAGTTGAAGCATATCGAGATCAAGTATCACTATATCGGGGATATGGTGCAGAGGGGAGCAATGAAGCTCTAGTATGTTGTGACAGAGGAATAGATAGCTGATTTGTTGACGAATCCATTGGCTAGGGTGAAGTTCGAGTACTTAAAGGAGAAGCTTGGTGTTCTCCAGATTGAGGTTTCTTCCAAAGGGAAATGATGATACCCAAATCCATTCTGACATGGTGAGAGGATTGGTTCCTTCCATGGTCAGATGTAAGGGCTGAGCCATTCTATCATGGTGAGAGGATTGGTTCCTTCAATGTCAGATGTGAGTGTTGATCCATTTTGATGTGACTATAGGATTAGTTCCTACATGATCAGAATTAAGCGTTGAATGCCATTCCAGGAATGGAGGCACCTAGTTAGTTACGAGTTAGCTCAGTCTGGGACTGGGGGACATTCTGATACGACTGTAGGATTGGTTCCTACAAGATCAGACGTGAGTGCACGCCCTTCTAACATTGGTTGTCATATGTAAGTGCAGATCCCTTTCAACATGAAGGATTGGTTCCTTGCATGGTCGAATATAAGTGCTGAGCCTTTCTGATAGTAGTTGTAAGATGTAAGTGCAGAGCCTTTTGGCATGGAGGATTGGTTCCTCGCATGGCCAATTGTAAGTGCTGAGGATTTTCGACATTGGTTGATGAATGTGAGTGCTGGGCCTTTCTAACAGGGTTGTGGGAGGTGTTGCCACATGGTCAGATGTGAGTACTAGGCGTTGCCTTTCTGATATGATTATAGGATTGGTTCCTACATGATCAGATGTAAGTGCTGGGTGGGTCATTCTAACTTAGGGTCAAAAATAAGTGCTGGAAAATACCTACATGGAGGGTAGGCCTACAACCAACATGAAAAAGGGCTGGCTCTGTAGAACTTCCTGTGATGAGAAGAATCATGAGATAGAACCTGTGAAGATTCAGTGTTGATGATCCAGCAGAGATGATCTGGATCGAGGGATGATTGAGATCCAGAGATGATCCAGATCTAGGTGAAGATGAATTGAAGATGAAGGTGACTTGAAGAAAGAGATGACTTGAAGGTGAAGATGATGAAGACTCGATAATGATCTAGATGATACAGAGAAGAATACTTTTGCTGATAAAAAGTGTTGAGAGAATACCTTCCTAGTTAAGAGGGAGTGTTGATGTAATTGTAACTTTGGAATGTATTCACTTGTATTTCTTATGTATTATAACCCGATGTTTATTTTGGGATGTATTTGTAATGTAATTGAGTCATGTCATGCTTCGATGTTCCTATCGGGAAGTTTCTATAATGTAAACAAGTCATGTCAAGTCAAGACGGTTAACTCTCCTATTGTCTAAGGGTTAAAGTCCCCGTAGTTCCGGGGCACTAGGGTTATTAGACTCACCTAGTGAATTCAGCCCTAGTTGGGTTTAGTCAAGTTGGGAATTAGTAAAAATAGAGAGATAGCCTCTCTATTTATCACACACTCACTCACACTCAGTTGTAGCGCATAGATGATGAATAGAAAGACACTGGGGCAAGGAAGAAAGAGATTATTACTGTCGGGAGATCATCTTAGTGTTTTTGGGTTTCACTTTGGTGCTGATTCTATCTCTGAGGAAGTTGCGGGGTTTTCTCCATTTATGGTTTCCCTAAGCAAAAACACTGTGTTCATTGTCTCTTGTGTTTGGTTGATGTGCTTGTTGTTTTCTCAGTTAAAGATCTTAATGAAATTCTAGCTTAATGTTCAAAATCTAACAAATACCTCCAAAGTTGGGGTGGTCGGCTTGGCACTTAGGCCTATTGAGTTTATTAGAGTCTATGTGTCAATGTATAAACATGCTAGGCATTATGGTCGAGTCATATGAACATGTCTAAGTCTCCCTAGGTTTTTATTTTTTAAATTTTTTAAAGTTTTTTTAATTTGAATTTTTCCACAAAAATTAGGCTATTTTTTAATAGTCTAATTGGAAAAATTGGTTTTGTAATAAAAGTGGGCTCAGAAATCAGTTTTAGTCATGGGGGTGTTCATTTTCAAGCTCAGAGCGCCATGTAAACCCATAGACCCACTTTTTCTAAGTTTTGAGTGATTTGTTCATCACTCAGGTCAAAAATCCTTAAAAATCAAATATTGATTATTTAATTGATAAATTAATTAAATAATGGAGAAAATTCAAAATCCTAAATCATTGGGATTTTCTCTTATTTGACTGAAATCAGTCTCATCGACTTGGTATTGACTGGATCTAACCATTCCTTGACAGAAGAAGCTGATCTAGGCTGAACAAAGAGTACATTATTGCATGCAATCTTGGGAATTGCACCCTCTCTCTCTCCTCCACATGTGTGGGCTCATCTGGATGAGTTTTAGTGGATGCTTCAGTTAGTAGGTTGAGGAGTCAATCAGATCAGCTCTCCGATTGATAGTTGCACTCAATGAGACTTAGATTAGGCTTAATTAAACATAGATCAAGCCCAGATTGACTCCACATACAGTTGCAGTCTCTCTCTCCTTGGGAATTGCGCCCACCCTGGGCTAGATTTCCTGTTTTTGCTATAAATAAAGCTCAGTTTTCCTCTTCCAAGCTAGTCAGAGATGAATTGAGAAGTTGTTGCTATTGTATTGTATTGTTTACTATTTTGGAATAAAGAATCTTTGGAGGCAAGATCTATGGTGTAATGCTCTTCATGTGTGGATGGTGATTGTTAAGTGCTTATGAGGTATAATCTCTGTTATTTATCTTTTCTTTTTGTTGGTTAATTGTTGGCCTTGAAGGAGAGATCTCTCTCCTATTGGGGTAATAGATCATTCTAGTTTGATTTATTCTCTTACTATTCACTTGTTTCAGATCTCTTGGAGTTGCATGTATTTTAAGTTTAATTACATGCTTTCCAGTTATCTTTTTCAAGCAGCAACTATGTTTTAACCATCTGTTTCTGCAAGGATTTCTAAGTTGCAGGTGATCTCACTTATAGAAGGAGTTGAGCTAGTTTGCATATTCCTCATATTCTGAATCTTTTTGAGGACATAGTCCCTTGGTGTTCCACTAAAGCAGGTTCCAAAGCCCAACATTCCCAGGCTTCGAGCACTCTTTCTCTCTCTTCCTCCTTTTAAAATAAAATTTTTACCTGGTTACTTTGTTAAAAGATTTGTAATTATTTATATATATTATATTAAATTAAAAATTACATATATATATTATTTCAATGCTCATAATCTATATCTCATTCCTAAAAAGTTTCATAAAGCATTCTAGATCTAGTTTAGGGAAATCGTCCATTTTGCATGGCAATTTAAAGAGAATCCATAGTTTGCATGCATTAGATTTCAGTTTCTATTTTTAAAATATAAAATCCAATAATCAGTGCACATATCATAGGATTCCCAAACAGAAATCCAATATCCCAAAGAAATCTTACTTTCCTTGGTTCCTTTTTTACTGTTTTAACTGGTTTTAACTTAGTTTTTTTTTTTTTTGCTTTAAAGTAGGCTGACCCAAAGGTACCTTCAAATTTATTTTGGGAATATTTCATTCTAATAATATTACTATATTTGATCAGGCATAACAGAAATAGGAGAAGCTACTGTTCGAAAGTGGCTTTTGGATCATCTGAATCCCCCCAGGGTCTCCCTTTTGACTGTAATTTTAATTTTAATTTGTAAGATATTGGTTTCATCTAGTATAATAACAAGAGGATTTAGATAATTTTATTGATATTATAACAACATATAATAAAAATTTTCTCCAAATGGGATCTTTCAAGCCCATTCCCCATCCCCCCCGGGGGATTCACGCCTTTTTTGTCGTTTTTTGCAATTTATTATTTTTATTTGCTCTAAATTAGTTTCATTTATGTAGAATAATATGATTTAATTACTTTATCATATATTCCATATTACAGTATCAAATTAACTTTAATACTTACCCCATGACTTCTCGATTGACCCTAAAGGGGAAAGAGATGCGTGGTAAGACTAAACTTGTGGTTTGATTCCTTTTTCTACTTATCATTAATCTCTGCAAACAATAATTTAAAATCAAACCCCTCCTTTATTCCCCGATTGAGGTCCACTTGGACTGAAATAGGTTCCTGGAAGGTTTTTCTTTCTAAAAAACACATCCTTTAAAATTTACTAAAATTGACAAGACTCCGGTGTGTATGCTCTGCACTTGGATGCAATTTGTCTGATCAGTCAAGTTGCATCAAAATAAATGTGAGTGAATATATTAATTAGTCTTCACCTTCCCCAATTAACCACCATCGGGTAAAAATCCAACTCCTCGATCAAACCATAAACGGTGGAAAAATACCCAAAGGAAGTGGGAGCTCCTGGACAGTGACCTCGTGCCGCCGATCTCTATTACACCTTCAGGTGTATTATGAACATAGTCTTAGAGACTCCATTCAGGCCACACATTCCTTACAGGTAGCTGTGAAGGTTTATTTTTGGACATACTCCAAGTACCCCTTGGGTATATCAGGAGTCCCCGCTCGGCTAATTTTAATCCACTCATATTTCACATTAACTTAAAACATACCAAGAGGCAATTGAAAAACATTCACTCCAAGCACATGAAAGTACTTTGATTATTTTATGACTCCATTTTCAAGGCACCGGTTTTGTGTTTAAATCTTTTGATATATATATATATTGTGTCTCACCATTGTGCTTTATTGTGCTTATTTTTCATCTTGTCATCTATGGTTATTTATGGTTAATTTCAAAATTCCTAAGCAACTATCTCAATTTAATATCATCATACTAAAATAATTTTCCTTAGTAACTTGATAGAGTCTACCCCCCTTGGCTTCATTAGAAGTTGAGCTGAAATGGAGGAGTCAAGAACAAGGTGACAGCCTTGACTCGAGACTTGCCCCCAAGGACACACCTAGTTGCTTGAATATTTCTACCACATTCCCCCCCAGGTGTGTGAAAGGTGGAAACACTATGCAGTAACCGTATCCACAACATCATATGGTAAGTTCTCAACTGTAACCATAGTACACACCATCGCCATCAGTGTATTTTATGCCACCATAGCCACAGCCACATTTTATGCCACAATCGCAGTTCACACCAAAACATCCATATAATCAAATGTTGATGGCTCAGGCGCAACCAAAATATGTTCAAGCAGCACACTTTGTTTAGTAACAACTGAATCGCCCACCACAACAAGTAGCTCAGCTGTAGTACTCGCAGCAAGGAGGATTCCATGGAGGATTCCGAGGTAGAGGAGGAGGCTTTGGATGGGGAGGGGGACGAGGTCGCGCATCTGTCCAATGTTACAATTGTGGAGTATTCAGGCATTGATAGAGAGACTTCCCACACTTGCAGTGCTTATGTACATTGTGTAGCAATTGATCATACCATGGAGAACTGCCCGTAGTTAATTGATGTTGCCGCCTTTCACACACCTGGGGGGAACATTGCAGAAATATTTAAGCCACTCGGTATGTCCTTGGGAGAAAGTATTGAGTCAAGGCTGTCACCTTCTTCTTGAATTCTTTGTTTAGGATCAAATCCTAATGAATCCAAGGGGGGTATACCCTATTAAGTTACTAAGGAAAAATTATTTAGGATGGTGATGTTAAACTGAATGAGTTACCTAGGAGTTTGAAATTTAGCCATAAACAACCATAGATGACAAGATAAAAAAATAAGCGCACAAAAGCACAATGCTGAGACACAACATATATGTATAGAAATAAAATATCCAGCGCCTTAAAATGGAGTCATAAAATAATCAATGTACTTTCATGTGCTTGGAGTGAATGTTTTGCGATTTCCTCTTGGCACGTTTTAAGTTAATGTGAGTTGATTAAAATTAGGTGAGGGGGGGACTCCAGATATACCCGAGAGTACTTGGAGTATGTCCAAAACTAAAACTTCATCGCTACCCGCAAGGAATATGTGGGTTGAATGGATTTTGTGAGACTTTTGTTCATAATGCACCCGAAGGTGTAACAGAGATCGGCGCCTTGAGGTCACTTTTCAGGAGTTCCCACTTCCTTTGGGTATTTTACCACCGCTTACGGTTTGATCGAGGTGTTGGATTTTCGCCTGATGGTGGTTGATTAGGGAAGGTGAAGACTAATTAAACTAGTCACTCATGTTGCTTTTGATGCAGCTTAACTAATCAAATGAACCGCAGCCAAGTACAAAGCATATACATCGGAGTCTTGTCAATTTTAGTGAGTTTTAAAGGATGTGTTATCTTAGAAAGAAAAACCCTCCAGGAACCTCTTTCGGTCCAAGTGGACCTAATTCAGGGAATGAAGGAGGGGGTTTATTTTAGAACAATTACTTACAGAAATTAATGATAAGCAGCAAGCAAAAACAAATCACAAGTTTTCTAATTATTCCTACCACGCATCTCTTTCCTCTTGCGGGTCAATCGGGAAGTCATGGGGTAAGTATTCAAGTTACTTTGATACTGAAATGTGTAATATATGATAAATTAATCAAAACATGTTTTTCTGCATGAATGAAACTAATCTAAAGCAAACAGAAATAAGACAATGTGAAAAATAACAAAAAAGGCGTGAATCCCCCTAGCGGGGATGGGGAATGGACTCGAAACAGCCTATTCGGAGAAACAATTTATTATCTACTGTTACAATATCAGTAAAATGATCTGAATTCTCTTGGTTCTTATATAGGATGAAACCAAGATCTTACAACTTTCCCAAAATTTAAAATTTACAATGAAAGGGGAGCCCCGTGGGGGGATTTGAACGATCCCAAAGCCACTTTCGAACATCATCTTATTTCCTTTATTTTATTCCTACTAAAAGACAGCAATAATTTTATATTGAAATATGCCCAAAATCACTTTGAAAGTACCTTTGGGTCATCCTACTTTAAACCAAACAAAACTAGGTTAAAACTAGCTAAAACGATGAAAAAGGAACCAAGGAAAGCAAGCAAGCTTTCCTTGGGATCTTGGCTTGCTGTTTGGGAATCCAATGAGATATGCACTTATTGATGGATTTAATCTTTTTAAAGTAGAAACATAAATCTAATGCATGCAACCTATGGATTTTCTTTAAATTTCCATGCAAACCGGACAATTTCCCTAAACTAGATCTAGAATGCTTAATGAAACCTTTTAGAAATGAGATCTATATTATGAGCTTTGAAATAATAGATATATGTAAGTTTTACTTTAATGTGAAAGATGTAAATGATAACAAATCTTGTAACCAAATTAACCAGGTAAGATTTGGATTTTTATAAGGAGGAAGAGAGAGAAAGAGTGTTGGAAGCCTTGAAGATCAACCGTGGAGCTTTTTGGTTGAATGTCGAGGGACTATGCCTTTGAGAAAATTTTGGAGAAAGTGAAGAATAAATATGGATCAGCACCCTCTCCAAGATAGGAACCTGCAACTGAATTCAAAGACTTGCCAAAATACTTGTGAGATCTGGTTAATACATAAACAAAGATTTCAGAATGGCATGCATATAAACTTATAAAACATGTTGAATCTAGATCTCTAAACATGGATCAAAAGGAAAGAGATGGACAATAAACTTATTAACAAACTTTTTTCCTATCAATATCATAATAAAATTATCATCAATCTTTTGCAATGAATCCACAAACAATCAACAAATTATGAACATAGATACAAGTTACCTCAGTAAAACATGGCAATGCTCATCCACACACACTAACATGACACTGTCTTGCCTCCAAAGATTCTCCTTATTTCAAATGAACAATAACAACAATACAATAGCAATAGCACCTCAATCCTAGTTCTAACTAGCTTGGAAGAGGTAATCTGTGCTTTATTTATAGCAAAAACAGGAGATCTAGCCTAGCGGGGGCACAAATCCCAAGGAGAGAGAGACTGTAGCTGCATGTGGAGTGAATCTAGGCCTCATCTATGTCTAAATAAGCCTGATCTGAGTCTCACTAAGCACAACTATCAATCAAAGAGCAGATCTATCTGACACCTCTACCTGCTGATTGAAGCATCCACCAAAACTCAATCAGATGGCCCCACACGTGTGGAGGAGAGAGGAAGGGCGCAATTCCCAAGATTGCATGTTGCGGTGCACATCTAGATCAGCCCAGATCACCTCCTTTATTCAAGGAATTGTCAGATCCAGTCAATCCCAAGCCGATGAGACTGAATTGAGTCAAATCAGAGCAAATCCCAATGATTTAAGATTTGGGGTTTTCTCCATTATTTAATTAATTCATTAATTAAATAATCAATATTTGAATTTTAGGGATTTTTTACCTGAGTGATGGACAGATCACTCAAAACTTAGAAAAAGTGGGTCTATGGGTTTACATGGTGCTCTAAGCTTGAAGATGAGCACCCCCATGACTGAAATTGACTTCTGAGCCCACTTTTATTACAAGACCATTTTTTCCATTTAAATTATTAAAAAATTGACTAAGTTTTGGAAAAATTAAAACTTAAAAAAACTTAAAAAAATAAAAAAATAAAACCTAGAGGGACTTAGACATGTTCATATCACTCAAGCATGATGCCTAGCATGTTTATACATTTACACATAGACTCTAATAACCTCAATAGCCCTAAATGCCAAGCCGACCACCCCAACTTTGGAGGTATTGAGTGAAAAACTCAGAAATTGTCAGTCATTTATTCAACAACCAATAATAACCAAGGGAAAAAAACCCTGTGGTGATCGGACTGACAAATAAAGTCTAATAGACCGAGTCTTTTACAAACACTATCATGCTTGAACATTTTATTACAACTCCCCCACAGGGTATGAACATGTGATATAGTACAACAAGCACTTCCCAGAAGTATTTCAGAAGGTCTTTTGAAGTCCAAACAAATCATCTTTGTCTGGTTCACTAGGCTCACTTGATAAACAACCACTAAGTACAACTTAGGTGGTAACAATTGTAAGATGGAAAATCGGGAACGTTCTGCAATTGCAAAATCAAGCCCAGTTGCAGACTCAGAATCAACTACCAGCCCAGAACCAGTTACAAAGCCAGGCCCAGAATCAAGTTCCATTCCAAAACCAGACTGTGAATCAGCCGAAGAACCCACCAGTAATCCAGAACCCACTACTAGCTTAGACTCAGCCAATAAACTAGACTCAAGGTCCTATAATTGCGATAATTTTAGCAGAGCCCAGAATGTAGGACGTCGATGTCACCATTGTCACTCGCGGAGGTGCGACGACAGGAGATGATGGACCCCGGTTTCAAGTTCGACTAGCTAGGAAAAATAAAGCGATGTTTGATATCATGACTAAAAAAGAGACATTTTTTGAAACTTGAGATGTGATTGGATGAAATCTTGGTAAGTATCCTATCTATGAAATTCCATCCACCTTTGATTTATCCTTAGAAGCCAGACCATCGCGACAACATGGTACCTTGCAAAATTTCTTTGAGAAATGCTTATCACTGGCACGATATCCCAAGGCTCTTGTTGAGCTTGAGAGGTTGTTGTGTCATCCGAGCAAGGAGCTGAAGGACTTCTTAGTGAAATCCTTGCAAGAGAAAAGGATAGGTAAATAGTTGCGTATGAATATCCATATAGGTGACTAGAAGGTGGACTCAGTCATCCTGGACCTATGATCAGATGTGATCATCCTGACTAAGAAGACCTGACAGAAAATGGGGAGCCCACCATTGGGTTAGTCCCCTATGCAGCTTCGATTGGAAAACTAAGATAAGGTGCAACCAATTGGATAGTTAATGAAATTGGTTGTAGATGTTGAAGGTATGAGAACACATGCTGACTTTGATGTGATTGAAGTCATTAATGGGGAAGGATCCTATCCTGTGATGCTGGGGATTGGATGGGATAATGACAGTATGGCCATGATTAATTTTAAGAAGCGCATGATGACATTCAAAAACCAGGAAATTCGATTCATCACACCCATCGATCCAAATGAGGCCCAGAGATACATTGAATCTATGAAGGATGAATTTGTCAAGCGGTGGGATAATTCTTACAACATCTTTGAAGACTATATCCACCTAACTTCTGATGCAGACCTTGATTGGCATAGTGCTAGCTTTGCGTCCTTTGATTTTGATGATGCACTTGAAAATTGGCAAAACCGCATGCATGAGGTATCCTTTAGAAAGTGTGATCTGATTACACAATCTCTGCATCATGTTGCGACTGAAATTGTTGAATTTCCAGTATATGAAGGGTTACCCGAGCTGTCTACATTCTTAGAAGTGTTTGAAGAAAATTCTCAGAGACAAAGCGAATTTTAGCACTGGAGGAAGAAATGAAGGCTACTCCCACCTGCTGGTGGGAAGTTCATAAGAAGATGATTACTAGATGGACGCAGTGTTGCAAGCTGATGACAGTTCATTTTGGTACCATAGAGGTGTACTACACTAGGAAGTATGATGGGTAGAATAATCCGAGCAGGCATTTGGTGGAGTGTCAAACACTATGGGAAGCGCGGCCAAAGGATGAATGGTTCCATGCCTTTATTGATACCTTGGATGAAATGATGAGGTCTTGGTACATGTCTGTAGAGTTGCACAGAGAAATAACTACCTGGGAGGAGTTGACGGTTTGTTTCTCTCATACTTTTATTTTTGCAGATGCTAATATTTATACCATAATGCACTTCAGATCATTCTGGATGTAATCTTGAAGGTTGTGCCAGTTGCATATCCTGTGGATCCACATGTACATTGCCACATGCAATCAATGATGGAATGCTATAATGTGTCTGGTGAGCCGAAGGATGATGATGGGTTGAAAAATATTAATATTCCAGAGACTGAAGGGAGTCGAGATGTCGCAGTATTGGATGTGCCAACTGATCCCATGACTCAGTCGCTGAAGATTAAGAAAGTTAACATTTGGAAGGAAGAGAATATGAAGTTTGCAAATGTTGGGGACTACTAGGATGAGGAGACAATGGCCAAGATCATAGATCTCCTGCATGAGTTTCAATATATGTTTCAGATAAAATTCTCAGAGATGAAAGGGATATTGCACATCCTAGGGGAAATGAAAATCCCTCTAAATCTAGATACCAAACCAGTGTGAAAGAGACCATATCACCTGAATCCATGATATAAAGACAGAGTCAAAGCTGAGCTTGCTCATATGTTGGACGCTAGAATCATAAAACCTATCGATGAGTCAGAATGGATTAGTCCTATGGTGGTCCAAGAAAAGAAAAATGGTGAATTACGGATCTGCGTCGACATCAGAAAACTAAATGATGCCTGAATGCATGACCAACACCATTCATTTATGAGGTTCTTGAAGGAGTAGGTGGTCAAGAAATGTACTCTTTTATAGATGGGTTTTCGGGCTATCACCATATCAGAATCACCAAGGAGGATCGATATAAAAAAACATTCATCACTGAATGGGGATGTTTTCAATATACAGTGATTCCTTTTGGATTGAAGAATGCCCCCGCAGTATTCCCTTGGGTTGTCATTGCTACTTTCAAATATTTCATTCAAAAGTTCCTACATGTCTACATGGATGATTGGACAATATACGGCCTAATCAAATATCATTTGGCCAACCTTCGATTGATGCTAGAAAGGTGTCAACAACATCATATCACGCTGAACTCCAAAAAGCACATTTTCTGTGCCCCAGTTGACATACTGTTAGGTCATATTGTGTGAAAGCAAGGGCTAATGGTTGACCCTACGAAGATAGCTCTCATCTTGAGTTTTCCCCCGCCAACCAATGTGAAGATCCTTCGAGCAATGTCGAGGAACATGGGATATTATCACAAATTTATCAAAGGATACACTGGGATCATTTCCCCTATGGAGATATTATTGAAGAAAGATGCGGTATTTGGATGTAGTCTCGAGTGTCAGAGTAGCTTCGACACGCTGAAGGCTAAGATGGCTTCGACACCGATACTTGTATTTCCATATTGGAACAAGGAGTTCCTCATTCATGTTGATGCATCTTCTCTTGCGCTAGGAGTAATAGTCACGTATGCAGGTGATGATGACTTGGATCACCCTATTGCTTTTGCGATTCGGAAGATATCATTCCTAGAGAAGAATTATACAACCACAGAGAACGAGGGGCTAGCGATGGTTTATGCATTGCAGAAATTTTGGCATTATCTTCTAGGAGGTCACTTCAAGATGTTTAATAACCATTCAGCTTTGAAGTATTTGGTCCATAAGCCTGTGTTGGGGGGAAAGATATGCATATGGTTAATCCTCTTTCAGGAGTTTGGTTTTGAGATCATCGTGAAGCTAGGTCGCTTGAACGCTAGCCCTGATCATTTATCAAGAATTGAGACAGGTGAGGAACCTACTAACATTGAAGATGGATTGCCTCATGTGCAATTGTTTCAATTTGAAATGGAAGATGACCATTATGCTCTGATAATTCAGTTCTTGGCGATCGGATTCTCACCAGAAGAACATTCCAAAAGTCAAAAGAAGCAGTTGGTGGTTAAAGCTTCTGAATTTCAGTTGATTGATGGACACGTGTATAAGATGGGACCTGATGAAATTTTATGGTGATGTGTCCTCCCACATGAACAAGAGAAGATCTTAGAAGAGGCGCATGACAAAGTAGCTGGGGGACACTATAGAGGATGGGATACCGTGCGGAATATGCTTCGTGCAGGGCTTTGGTGGCCCACCCTTCATAATGATGCGGCAGGTTATGCGCAGAGCTGTGATGTCTGTCAACGCATTGGGAAACCAACACGATGAGATGAGATGCGACTCATAACCTAGGTAACTTTGCAACCTTTTGATAAATGGGCAATAGACTTTCTGGGTCCAATCAACCCACCAGGGAAAAGAATGAGTTTGAGCTACATAATCACTGCGACGGATAATCTAACAGGATGGCCAGAGGCTACACTAGTTGTGGACTGCACTGCTACAACGGATGCCAGATTTCTATCTGAGAATATTGTGACATGGTTTGGGTGCCCGAGAATCTTGATGAGCGACCAGGGTAGTCATTTAATCAACTGCACAGTAAGAGCACTGACAGAATAATTACAAGTTCAACACAAGAAAAGTACACCATACCATCTGTAGGCGAATGGAACTATGGAGACATTCAACAAAATATTGGAGCATGCACTTACCAAGGTATGCAACACTAATTGATATGAATGGGATCTGAAGATTCCTGTAGTGCTATGGTCCTATCACACCACGTGCAATATATTGATGGGGAAAACACCATTCAAATTGGTGCATGGGAAATAGGTAGGTATGCTTATGGAATACATCATTCCCAGTTTGTGCATTGCCGCTACGACCGGAATGGATGGATATGCTATGCTAGAGCAGCGTGTGGTACAACTCTCATAGCTTGAAGAAGACCATTTCATTGCAGGTTTCCATCAGCGTGTTGAGAAATATTGACAGAAGGCATGGCATGATCACCATATAAAAAACAAACAGTTTCAGTAAGGATATTTGGTGTTGTTATACGACAGCAAGTTCTTAAAGCATCTAGGTAAGTTACGGATGCACTTGTTAGGTACTTATCTTGTTAATTCTATTACCTCTGGGGGTGCATTTCAATTATAGCAGTTAGATGGTGTGGTATTTCCAAAGCTCATTAATGGAATCCACTTGAAGCCCNGGACCACTCAATGCTCAATGTAGCACGCATGAAATATATATATATATATATATAGGTAGAGGTAGGGTGGACAGAAAGAGGAAGCACATGACATAACGAAGGGGCCGCACAAGCATATGATTCATTAATGCAGTTCGAAGGATTTGTCGCAACAGCTGTAGGGTTGTGACATAGTCAAGATCAGCACTAGATAAAGAGTAGGTAATCTAATTAACTAGATAGCACTGCGCAAAGAAGGGAAAGGATAGATACAGAGAGGGGATGCGCTGAGAGAATAGTAGTTGCGTAGAAGAGAACGATTGCACATGAGAAAGGGGTTGTGCGCAAGGAAATGGTTGTGCCAGAGGAAGTGATTGTACAAGAAGGAATGGACGAACAAGAGGAAGAATCTATGGCACCACTTAGATGAAGTTTCCCGCCAATCGGAAGACGGTGACTGAACGTCACATAAGTACTCAATGAAGACCGTTAAGACAGATGAATGATGACACTTTTTGATGTGATGTCTAATGATAGCAGATCCAGGAAGAATGAGGGAAGAATTGGCAGCGCAATTAGTTCATTAATGCAGTATTTAATCCTAATGATGAACCCGATATGACAATGATGATATCCAATGTAAGGTGGGTGTTATAAGCATATGGTTAGTCATTGAGCAGACACCATGGGGTGAAGTTACACTATCCGAAGTTGTAGAGGTAGGAAGCTCTGCTGCGTAAGGCAGTGGGAACTAGAGCTAATATGCAGTGTACCCTCGATACATAGGAGAATTTGAGTGAGAATTCTTTACCAGTGGCCATTGAAGAAGAAGTTGCAAGTATGCAGGATAGCTCGTCCATGATGGAAGTTACTGGTAAGGTCATCCTTGGCTATATTTCTCCCAATCGGTCTGAGGTGCAAACCAAGAAACTCATAAGGAATCTAAAAGGGGCCAGAGTTCTTGCCCCACTTGACTAAGTCTGTAGGAATACGAACCAAGATCAACTTCAAGCAGCCAGGCCTAAGCTTGAATGCTAGGAATGACAAGGATTTGGAAGCTAGAATGGCTTCCAAGGTGGCCTGACAATTTCCATGCAAGCAGGGATCCAACCAGACAATGACAGTGAGCCCAAAGAATTCCAAATGACCAGGAATTGTGGGCGGAGGCTCAAAGAGATTATGTAAGATCCATGATTGCAGTGGTGTGCCGCTTTTAGCAGAGGGTGCCCACAAAGGAGGCAGTTGCAGCAAATTGCACAGTTCAACAGATTCCCTGCAAACGACACAACACTATCTGGGATCAATTTCAGTAATCCAAGCTTGTTGGGTGCACCAAGTCCATTCAATGTGGATCAAGGAAAATACACAAGACTATGTTGGGGGCCTATTGGCAAGGGGTAGGGGCAAGTTGCGTAGCATTGCAAATGGTGCACAAGCCCAGAAGACACCGCACAAGGAAAATATAGTGGGATAGGAGGAAATAATCCACTTTTTGATATTTCCATGGAACTTTTTGTACTTGTTGACCATTTCTTTGGAATATTGGTCCTTAGTGGTTAAATCAGTTAGAAGTTAGTTAGTAGTGGAACTTGAATGTAAATGCACAAGACTATAAATAGAATAATTATGCATGTAACAAACAATTTGGTTTAACATTGTTTAGATGGAGAATGAATACCGGATGTGATACTAGATAGTGTGATACTAGATCCTTGTCTTTTTTGATCTGCAATTTGTTTTACATAATTAATATGATCTGATTTGGCATGAACTCCTATTTTCTTTTTATCTTTTCCTTCTTTTCATTACTGCGATTCTGATGATGAAGAATGAATAGATCTGCATATGAATGGATAATGTGATGCTTTTTGCTTATAATTACTGTCATATTTTAGATCTGGTTTTTCCACTGGTAGATATTCTATAATGACGAATGAATAATGTGAAATGATGAAGGGTTTTGTTTCTGATCAAACAAGTAGACTAGATCTGGGAGTTAAGCTGATGAATCTCTAATGCCCTTACCCTCCTCTATACTGCGAAAAATTGGTTTCGAAAGCTCTCCCTTGAACATATCAGGTGAGACCTCATCCACTCTGTGGATGTTGTTGGATAGGGTAAAACCTGTCTGCACCAATTCTTTTGGAGATTGCGGCGTGTTGAGTGTCAACAGAGTGAAACCCCTGTCGACTGGGTTTTGTTGTTCGGTATTGCGCCAACAATTTGAGGAAATGATTCTTTGGAACCTATAATATAGAACTGATAATTATTCCCATAATAATTATAAAATTTGTATTTTTATTGTACAATAGCCCCATAATGGTTTAAGATCGTTCTCTTTGATGCTTCTACCTATTATTAAAAAACTAGTTCCTCGTTTGGATTGTTTTGCATAGTTTGGAGACTTGGCACGTGGAGTGTTTGTAAAAATTATTGAGTGCTATTTTTATGGAATTGATGGAAAATATCACCTTGTGTGAAATTGGAATGATATACAAATACAAATTTAATTGTATGTAGGTGAACACTTAGATATAAGATTAATGTATGTAGGAATTAATTTTTGTTTAATGGCATGGTTAAAATTTATTTGGTGCAAGACTAGCTGTTTATATTGGAAAACTAGTTAACTTGTCTTGTGGACTCTGTTTTATAATTACCATGATTAATTATTATAATTTTGGTAATTAGGAATTTCACATGTAATTAGATGTTATTAATCGATTTGGATTTATAAGAAATGGTTATTTGTTAAACAATTGTATTTATGATAAGTGTTGTCATTTGTACACTAAGTGTCGTAATTAACACCTTAATTACTAGTTAACTGTGAATAAGAATAATTAGAATTTATAAGTGGCCATCATATTTAATATGGATTTGATTGAAGGTTTGATGATTTTATATGATGTTAATCAACTTTTCCATCCCTTGGATCGTTTATTGGAATAGTTATTGAATTTATTTTAATCTATGTTAATCAAAGGAATCTTGTTGAAATTAAATCACGAAAAAGGAAATTAAATGTTTGTTTGACTAATCGGTTGTGATAAAATTATCTAGTTATCCTTAGAGAGATAACGATATGTTCCTGAGACCTTTTGATAGCCTTGGGGTACATTACATTCAATTATTATATGAGTGGTTTACAACCTTTATTCATGTAGATTAACTTATGCAAAATATTTAATCCATTCCAAGTGTTATTTAATTTTATTTATGTAGATAGATTAATATAATTTTTGATTATTTTCTAGTTATAGTTAATTTTTCCAGCAGTTTGCATTTCTCATTGTGTAATAATTTCTTCAAACCCGTCACCCAGAATTACATGAAATTTGGATTTCAAACCATGTAGTTCAACACAATTTAAATTTAAATGTGAGAACATGAATTCTACATGAGTTTGTAGATTCCATGTATTGATATGAATGAAATACTATGTCATAAGCTTATCCAATCAACTTTAATCTATCATCATTATGTCCTTATCTCAAATCAGTAAATTGAGAAAAATAATGACATACTACATCCATTGACCCATTTAATATTGCATACCAACATCAAAGCCACTCATAAACAAAACAATCACTTGTAAATTGAATTCTATACTACATAAATACAATTCTTATACATTTATTTTTGTAGCTATAGAATTCACATTCAATCAATTAATAAAACATAAGAACATAAGGCTACATAATTGTAATTCTATCTTAACAAATCCATCACTGCAAGTTATGAAATTAAACAAACACATTTCTGACTTAAGCCAAACAATTTCCATATCAAGGAAGTTAAACGTGAAACCGCTTGATTTAATTTTCATTCATCAACAATACTGGAAATCACCAACATAGTTTCTAGCAAATGAACTTGCTTGAAAAAACACTTTAGATGGGAAATTGGTTGCATGTGAAGTCCATTACTCCTAGCCTCAAGAAAAAAATTCTCTTAGTCTTTTAATAGAGCTTCCACCCCCAAGCTAAAACCAAATATTCACCAAGATCACTCACTCAATACTACACTAGATATTTGTTACGATTAATTAATTAATCCTCCCTTGACCACCATAGTCTAAATTCCATTTCCTAAGTTAGTATTATGATGCCACCTCGCTAGTGCCATGGGGGTCTCATCTGGGGGATATCTGCCACCCCGTTGCACTAGTTTACATGAGTTTGAGAGCTTTAGAGATAAATCCCTATAATTTAGTAACCCACCCTCAGAGCCACCAACAATCATCGACAGTTGTCCCTAGTTTATATCTAGTCATGCTTCGATGAGCCACAGTTAATTCACCTTCAGTAAGTGCAGCGCCACTTTTCCATGATTTGATGAAGTTGGGTGCATGTTTTCTCACATAACTCAATCAATTAACTTAATGTGAAGTTATTTAGTCATCTAGAGTTGCATTAGTGAGTTCTAGTGGTGTTTTCCCATAGTTATAGCTATCTAGATTCAGTCCAAGTTAGGTAATTCGAATCACCTAGTATATTCAAATTATCCTATTTTTAACACCATTGTATTACACATGGGTTACTAATTAATGGATGCAATTTTATTCTCCATGTATATGCAATTTTGTCATGAATGATTGATCGGTGTTTACTAAATTATTCTTACACATAAATCTCATCACCATTGTATGTTGATGCACATAAGCGGTTCCACCTTGGTAACGGTCCGTTTACATAGTGGAAGAACAGTGCTCGACTTTTAAAGAGAAAAATAGAAGATTCATGAATCTTCTTGAAGGAATACTTCATGGAACCCTCATTCCTACTCTTCTGGACCACTTAGACTCGAGATCCCACATAGTATGTTCTCCCTTCCCCATCATCCACATTTTCCTCAACCATCCCTATCCTCCCAAGGCCTATAAAACCTACTTCATCCTCCATGGGAAGAGATAGAAAAGTTATGTTGCTGCACTGAGGTTCTGGCCAAATCTAGGGTGAGCATAGAAGAGGCAAGTTGGAGCTTTGAGGAAAAGTGTTAGCAAAAACAATTAAACAAATGATAACATATATCCAACGATTTAATTGTCAACCCAGAGAGAGCATAAACTTGTGAGGTATAGACAAAATATATGTAGGGACAGAGTATTGCTAACCTATTTTACAACTGAAATTGAATCCGAGTTATGAAAATAGGAAATTATATGAAAGTAAATCTATTGCAGAAAACATGAAATTGCATAAATTAACTTGATAAAGAAAGACTGTAATTGCATGAAGTAAACTGGTATAAAGCAATCAACATTAACTTGTGAGCTCACGACTAATCTATATTGACAATTCATAAGAAATAAATCATGAAAATATATATTAACAACTCATAAGAAGGAAATCCAAATTAACATAAGAGAGGGTAGAATGATTTGCATTAAAGCATCATCTCCATTACATAACAATTAGAATCCACTCTATGACTAACTCTCAAACGATAGAAACTATTCTCTACTTCTACACCACTAGAGAGATCTCTAACTAAAATGAGGAGAGAGCCCTCCTATTTATACAGGAATTCAAGATAACTTATCATAATTACAGATCCACTATTCTCTTAACTTATCCCTCAAAATCCTCAATAAATCTACAACTCATCCCTTCAAATCCTCCAACAAATCTATAACTCATCCCTTCAAATCCTCCAACAAATATTGGATGAGATATTCTCTCCACATGTCCATGATCTTCTCCTTGAAATTAGCCCACATCTTGAGGATGAAATTCGAATTTGAGGCTAGGTGGTCACTTTTGAGCTTGTTAAAGTCTTCAAATTCACCTATAAGCATCACCAAACTCATCCAACGTTAAAGTATAATGAAAATATGTTATTTTTCTCAATAATTAACCACAAAATTCACTCAAAATACTAAAAAATAAATGATGTGAAAAATGGTAATATAAACCCATATTTATTATGAAAGTGATGAATATTAATGGTTTTATGGAAGGATAAGATAGGAGTAAGGTGACAAATGGTATAGGAAAGATGAATATAATGTTGTCTTTTTGCGGCTCAACATTCCCCCCAACTTGACTGGTAGCATGTCCTCATGCAACTATGCATTGATTCTTTTTAAAACTTTTGGCTTTGTAGCTAGGCTTTACATGATGATGGTATGTAACAGTAAATCATTTAATGATTTTGAAATGCATGAGTGGTAGCAATTTTTCTTTTTCTTTTTATCTTTTTTTATATACTATATTTGTGGTTGGCTCTTGTGGTAACCATAAAAAATGTTGGTTCTCAATGGTAACAACATTCATTTCTTTTACTTGTATTTTTGCTGCAATACATAATATTTTTTTTTAAAAGTATACATGCATTGGAAATGATGAACCATCAATGTATATTAGAAAGCATTTTAATCATATTATGAATCATGTCAATATATATAGCATAGTTTGGGAAAGAAATTTTGGTTAGTGAGATGATGAATATGTAAAATGGTAATGGATAGTCCCCCCACCCCCCAACTTAAGATGTATTAGGTTTATGAAAAGGAGAAAGGGAATGTAGTGAGGGAATTTTCCAAATTCATTCAGTTTCTAGCATTTAAGAAATTGCATGGTTAAAGATTAGAAAAAAACATACCTCCACTTACCCAAAAAGTTGATGAATTTATGCAATAGGAATGTGGCTACTGCTGCTACTGGATCATAGAATGTAAAGTGAAGGAACTGAATTGCTGCTTGGTTGGATGAATTAAAAGATGACAGCTTAAAGTAGAACTGTGGTACTCTCATATGGTTTAAGTATGTTGCTGTAAAACTGCTGAAGGAGTCATGCAAGGTATATAGTCTTCCCCTGCTACAAAACCCGATGGTACAATTCTTACCATGCAAATAAATGTGTTGATATCGAACATGGAAAGAAGTCATTGGATTACCGACCATGGATGAATGTCATTAACCAATGCGAGGAAATCTCATCATTGATGTCAATGAGTGCCAAGGTACCTAAGTACATCGTGCAAAGTGCGAAGAAATGAGCTGATGTCGAGCCACTTGCAAGATCTAATGATCAAGGGACATTGATGTATTCCCATTATTGTCAATGAGAGAACTTGCCATTAAGGCATGCAAGCCTCAAGGTACTAAAATGAACTCTAGTATCTATCCTAGATAAGGTGCCAAGGTCGATGGGGCAAGAATTCTTGAAAGGTGGGACTTAAGGAATCCCACATCAGTCAACACGAGTTATACATAATGAGTGGTAGGACTATAAATAAAATATATGAGGGTCAAACAGTTTTTATGGCAGCGATAACAAAGCAATGTAGTCATGGAAATGAAGCTGAATGGTTTTATTCAAAAAGGAAAAAGATAAACTGAAAATTAGGAAAATGTGTGCGACTCAGGAAGGTAGGCATGCTAAAAGTCATGATGTATAAGGCATACTCTACCATGGATGGTGGAATGAAATGGAATAATTGGTTTCTAAAAATATTCTTTGTAGCAGAAAATGTCATGACATACACAAGGGAAACTCAACTCCTTCAAGCTTTAAATGAAATTTTTTTTTTTTTGAAAATGTTCTGTGATTTTGGAAATTACTTCTGCATGCCATATGTTCGTCTTTAAATCTACAAAATCTTAGCATTTTCCTACAACAAACTTGTGAGAGCATTGAAAATACATGAAATTATGTGCTTAATCAAAAGTTAAAGAGAATACATAAAATTCTCTTATACCTGAAAAGTAGCAGCGCTTCATGTCAAAGCATGTTTCTGAGTGGATTTCAGAAACAAGTTAGTGCAACAATCATAAAATTGAAAAGAATCCAAGTTCATTTATAATTTATAATTTTATGATTTGTTACCTAATGCTTTTTATTTATATGTTTTTAGTTTTTAAGTTTATTTTATTTTTTATTTTTTTGTAATGTTATTATTGTAGTGTTTTTGTATATATATTTTTAAATTCGATTTTATAAAAACAATTTTTTATGTGTTTATTTTAATATTATGTCAATGTGTTTTTTCTAACGTTTTTAATTGTTTTCCAGAAAACAAAAAGAAATTGAATTCATGCGTCTTTATATAAACATTGAGCAATACAGGGAAATGGTCGACCCTTTCAGTGGTCGACCCTTATGTCACAAGGTTTAGGTTTGACAACTTTTAGGTTTGTATGTATATAATTATTAATTATACCTTTATTTTAATTATTTGTATTTGTATTAATTTTTATATCTAATTATATTAAACTTTAAAAATTATATTTTAAAGTCTAATATAACTATATATACATATAATTAGAAATTAATACATACATATATAAGATAAAAGAGGTGAAAAATAACAGTCATAACTATACAAAGGTGTTGTCATAGCTTTAGATCCAAATATAAAAATGTGATACATTATTATATATGTGAATGGTAAAATAATTGAACCCTAAGAAATATCATAAAATATGGAGATTGGTGGGTTAACTGAGTCGAAGGTGTTATTGTATAATCATTCAGAGGCATGGTTTATATGAAGATCATAACAAAATTGAAGCAAACACCTACCTCCCCCAAACTAAAGATGTGCCAGGTCCCATTGTGCAATAATAAAAATTAAAAAGAAGGCTTGGCTGTGAAAGCAGCTAAGCCTTCTATTTCAAAGGCGTATATTAATTTTATTATTTTATGTTTGACCTAAATTATTTTGTATTTTAATATTTTTAATTATTTATTGTTTTATATATATTAACTATACATATACTAACTATCTAATAAAAATAAATTAGACTATTTGTTACATAACTAAATATACATAGTAAAAAAAAATTTATTTATTTTTTAATATTATATTAATATTATTATTATTATTATTATTAATTTTTAAAATAACAAGACAAAATTTAAAAATTATTAACAAACACTATATTTATTTATTTTTATTTTGTTTGGTTATAAAATGCCCCATTTTAAAACAAACAAAGAGAATATTTTTATATGTTTTTATTATATATATATATAAATTTTATAACATTTAATTGATTTATGTTTTTAAATGAAACAAATAAAACAAAGTATTATTACTTTGGTTTTAAGTAGGTTATATATTTTTTATACTTTTATTATTATTCATAAAAATAAGAAATTTACAAACACCATTATCAAATATGCTCCATTGTATTAACTCATCCCTTGCATTGAAAATAATTTATATAATAATAAATTATTTTATATAGTTCCTTATAATTGCATATAATTTATAAGCCGAGTTGAATCATTTTTTGTAATTACTTATCGTTGCCGTTGTATCACTCTAATGAATAGGAAAAAATGCAAACTATTTTGTAATTTCCATAGAGAAAAAAAAATAAGGAAATTCCAGACAGTATTGCCCATTAAAAACCAAAATATATCAGAAAGGATTTGTGACCCAGAAAGTTTTTGGATTGAAGACATTCATATGCATTATTGGAGGAATGTATAGATCCGAACTACTTTTCACCTCATCATCAAGAGGTTCGACCTTAAATCAATCGCAATCTATGTTTTGCATTTCATGATCCAACACGGCAAGTTTGAAGAGGGATAAGACACACATATTCTGCTAATTTTTATTTGTTCAAACCCATGCCACTCCTAATTCTCTGATTACATAGCTAAATCTATGTTCATATACACAGTGTGGGAAATTGATCCAAAGGTGGGTTCACGATCTTCATCATTTTACAGAGCTTAGCATACCATGAATACACCAATAACTGTACCACTAAGGCCGATCTCAAACAAATGGCGGTAATGCAATTTTTGTTTGTATGTATCCCAGGGTTCCCTAGAAAGAAATGATTTGAATTTTGATCAATTTGAAAATACAAAAATATAAAAAATCGATTGTTCTATACACTTTATATATCCAGTTCTAAACACTTATATACCCTGTATTATTAAAACAACAATTTTAAGTTTTGAAACTAGTCTTACTAAGTCTCTCAATTGTGTGTCTTTAACCAGACCCCTTTGTAAATAAAGAATGATGCCCTTGACATAAAATATATTCATGAAAATACTGTGAAAGAAGGAAATAGTAGTGCACCTTCTTGTAAACAGAGTCCGATGAGATCCCCAAGATGAGGATGGCGTGGCAACCTAAGAAGCACAAATAATTCTCCTTTGAATAAATTTGTTGCTCTATTGACGGCACCAATTCTATGTCCTAGCAAATTGGCATGATATGGACTAGGGAGCGGATGGAGGAGATGGCCCATGAAAAAAAGAGGCAGTGTTCAAATTGATGGGATGTTTGGGAGCTACTAGCTTTGTTTCATTGCTTGATGATTACAGTTTATCATGCATTCATAGTAGCAGAGGGAATATACCAAAATGTTATATTATGATACATCCTCAATCTATTTGGTAACTATGTTTTCATATATGAAGTGGTTACTGTATCAATCATAGATATAAAAATGGGTGTCATGACCCACTTGTGAGGGAAAAAACAAACTATAAAATTCCTACAGTACCAGTCCATGATGAGGGACCCGGTGAGCTTAAAGCATCTTTAATTAACAAGTCGTTTGATGCCACCAAAGAGATAAAGGATACTACATAGGCTAAGAATATCCAGGGATTTGATCTGTGACTCTCGTAATTGTAAGGCGAGTAATCTTGAAGTTCATCTCTTCTCACATGGTTGATCATCAATGCCACAAACAACGCAGATCTACCTCGTAAGTAATAGTGTAAGTAGATTTTAATGGAGGTGCATCAACCCAGATCCACCATGCAAATCCATACTTGATGGTGAATCGGCGGAGATAGGTATTGTATTCATTAACTCTATTGGGTTATGGCTCATTCTCCATTAAAATGGAATCTCAGCAGCAGTCAAAGCCTGCACGGAGAGGGTGAGTCGACTTGTCATTAAGCTAAGTACCTATAACCCCGTAACTACTGGCAGGAAATTCATTAGTTCGTTCGTCTGATTGAATGAGTTGTTGAAGTCGACTAAAAATAGAAGTGGCTATTAGCCATCTGCTTGGTTTCCAATTAATAAAATGGAGTGGAAATGATTTATTGAGAAAATCTCAACGAGAGTACAGCCACGAGATCCTCTATTATGCACAAGGTTGTTTCACTGCTTATCATCTAACAGGCTTCAGGCTTCAGATCTATTTTAATGATGGGCATAGCGATCCAGAAAAACTCTCATTTGCAGATCGATGGATCGCTTATAATTTTTTTTTTTTTATGTTTGCAGGTTTTGTATGGAGGACAGTTTGCATGTTGCACATGGAGAACTATTTGCAGGTTTCGTATGGAAGGCTGAAGGGTAAAATATTT
>LPNX010620434.1:120041-170910 GCA_001517045.1 Pseudotsuga menziesii | reverse complement strand
TATATATATATATATATATATATATATATATTAAAATAACATTAAAAACTTTAAAAATAAAATAAAACCTAAAAATATATATTGTCAATGTTTATTTGTGTATGCAGGTTTTGTTTTTTAAAAAGTTTTATTATACATATATTAATGTTTTAGAAATTGTGTTGTTTTATTACTATATTTATAGTTCTAGGTTTTGTTAAATTAATAATAATATATATAAAAAAAGTGTTAAACCTAGAAACAAGGAAACATGATATATATACTGTTAATTTTTAATTTTAATTTTTTATACATTCTCTTTAAATCTTGTTTTTTAATCTATTTCTACATGAAAAAATAGATTTAGTAAAACTTTTACCTTATTTAGATTTATTTATTTATTTAAAAAAAAAATATAAAGTAATCAAAGGAACATATTAAACTAAAACAAAAACTATATAAATTATTATTATTATTTTTTATTTTTTTATTGATTTATTTATTTTATTTTCCAATTGTTCATTAAAAGAAACTAACTCTTAATTTATTTTTTATTCCTAGCAAAAAAATAAGAAGAAATGAAAATTCAAAAAGAACAAAATTTTAGTTGCTTTTTTATAAATATTTTAGATTTAAAATTAATTTTTAATTCCGAATAAAATTAAAAATAGAATAGTAATTAAGACGAAAATCAAAACACTGAAGCAAATTAAAGCATGCTAATTTTTAAATTAAAAATAAAACTAAAACCTACCTATTCTACTTTAACTAAAAATTAAAGATTATTTACAAAACATGAAATTTCCAATGTAACCATCTATCTAAAAGAAGTAAACCAAAATAATCTTTTAATTTTGAAAAACTAAACCTAGAATATAGAATAACATAAAAAAATTAAATTTTCAAAATATGAATTAATAAAATAAAAGCGAAAACAAAGTTGATCTAGCCTAGTACTTACTTGGAACCATTGTTTGACGCAGCTTTCAATTGCTTGATATTCACCCGAGATCCCTTCTTCATCATCTTCAATCTCCAGTTGGAACAGGTGTTCTCCTTCTGATATGCATGATTCTTCAAATGTCGATTCTTCTTTGTTTGCTTCAAGAGGAGTAATTACATCTTTGACTGCTATCAAGATCCCGTCTTCTTGAGAAGAGGAGATCTCGGCTTTTTCTAGGATCTGAGTGAGCTGCTCTAGGCTTATGCTCATCCTAAAATAATTTTAATAACATCAAATCAAGTAATAGAAAAAATGAGTACATGACAAGCACAAAAACAGTAGCACAAAACGAGTGCAAAAACAGAAAAAAGGTGCACACAAATTTATACAAAACAAAGAATGAATAGATACAAAGTTAAAAGCAAGTTAGTATGTAAAGGAGCCAAAAAATGAAAGCAAACCAAAATTTACACTACAAAATTGTAAAATAAAACTTGCATAAAAATGAACTCTCAATTGCAGAAAATGAAAGAACACTCTTGCAGAAAAATAAAATACTTTGTAGAAAAATAATCAAGGCTTTGGGGCGACCCACTAAAGTGGATGCATCTGGCTATTACACCACTGGAATTCCATAAATTTTGTAGTGAATTCATCCTTGTGTCTTACTGTTTTCCCCTCCCCCTTGCTATGTAATGTAAAAAAAAGAACTATCTACCTATCTAAACTCTGATCCCTTTTAGCACCTCCCCGGTAACGATGCCAAAATGTTGGTGAAAAACATTAAACAAATGATAGCATATATCGAACCATTTTATTGTCAACCCAGAGAGAGCATAAACTTGTGAGGTACAGACATAATATATACAGGGGAAAAGTATTGCTAACCTATTTTACAACTGAAATTGAATCTAAGTTATGAAAACATGAAATTATATTAAAGTAAATCTAATTGCAGAAAACATGAAATTGCATAAATTAACTTGATAAAAAAAGACTGAAATTGCATGAAGTACACTAGTATAAAGCAATCAACATTAACTTGTGAGCTCATGACTAATCTATATTGACAATTCATAAGAAAGAAATCATGAAAATCTATATTAACAACTCATAAGAAGGAAATCCAGATTAACATAAGAGAGGGTAGAATGATTTGCATTAAAGCATCATCTCCATTACATAACATTGAGAATCCACTCTATGACTAACTCTTAAAATATCTAGACTATTCTCTACTTCTACACCAGTAGAGAGATCTCTAACCAAAATGAGGAGAGAGCCCTCATATTTATACATGAATTCAAGATAACTGATCATGATTACAGATCCACTATTCTCTCAACTTATCCCTAAAAATCCTCAACAAATCTACAACTCATCCCTTCAAATCCTCCAACAAATATTGGATGAGATATTCTCTCCACATGTCCATTATCTTCTCCTTAAAATTAGCCCACATCTTGAGGATGAAATTCGAATTTGAGGCTAGGTGGTCACTTTTGAGCTTGTTAAAGTCTTCAAATTCACCTGTAAGCATCACCAAACTCATCCAACTTTAAAGTATAATGAAAATACGTTATTTTTCTCAATAATTAACAACAAATTCACTCAAAATACTAAAAAATAAATGATTTTGAAAATGGTAATATAAACCCATATTTATTATGAAAGTCGTGAATATTAATGGTTTTATGGAATGATAAGATAGGAATAAGGTGACAAATGGTATAGTAAAGATGAATAAAATGTGGTCTATTTGTGGCTCAACAAAAAGACATGGCATGTGAAGGAGCATCAGAACACTAAGGAAAATGGTTGTAATCTCTCTTCTTCATTTTAATACAAAGATGGTTCCTTTCCCATAGAATGTATTGTTTTGGAATCACTTATTTTATTATTGGATTCCTTAGTCACTAATATAGAACTGTAAACCATTTTCTAGTACTTTTGATCTTTCTTGTTGTTTGATGTGTTCATTACAGGTACATTTGTGGAGACTTAAGACTATGAGAATATGATACATCACTCTATAGAACATATCAAACATTCATTCCACATATCTATAAGCTCTAGGGAAATTTTTCCATCCTTGTTATCACTCATTTGTTCTAGATCTAAGCCATTCAGACCTAGGGAAACAACTCTTATCAGTAAGAGGTCCATGATCTCTACCCACCACAGCATGCGAGGGTCTCGTGCTCTTAGCTCGATGAAAGCCACATGAGGTCTTAGATGAGGCAATCACTCAAAGAATAAGGATGCCAAGATGGTCCCATAACCAAACCGTTTTATCTCTGTCTGCTGACACTTAGTCAGCCGATACTTGAAGACACTCAGTAAAGCCTTGACCCAGTTATAGACCATCGATACCATATCCTCCAAGGCATAAAGCATGTGAGATCGACAATCCTGGTGTGACCCTTGGATCCTTGCAACCCACTGCATGGTAAAAATTACTATATGGAGAGGCAAATCCATCACCTCCTTGATGGGGATCTCTTTCCCAGAGACCTGAGTGCCCAGAAAACATTGATGATCAATAAGATCTTGTGTGGTGACGTCCCCTCCTGGAGGACCTATTAGTGAATGTAATGTCCCAATTATGGTTTACATGCCTGAACACTCTTCAATTTTGTAAATTATATTAAAATTTTTGAACTTGAATTAATTTACACAATGACTTCTCGGACTGGGAAAATACAGGGTTTATTCTGGGAAATTTTGCCGAAAAAAGGAGTGAGAAGCGAGCAGAAAAAAATAAAATAATACATGGAATTACCTATCCCCTATCACATTTATATTTTGTTCCATTTAGGGTTCAGAATCCACTCCGCGGAAACCTACTACCACAGTTCTGGGCAGCCAAACCGTTAAACTAAGGAGGGTAGTTTGGTCTGTTTTAACAAGGGGATTCTGGAAACTTGAAAAGGGTTGTTCCAAACTTAATATAGTATAACTAAATTTTTTATATAGTTTTCATATATTCTCAAAGTTTCTAATAATTTTTGGATGAATTTGGGGTTTTACGGCAGTTTTGGGCAAGGAAAACCCTGCGCAGAGGAGGATCTAGAAAGGTGGTACAGCCAAAAATAAAAAATGGTTTTGGAGTTGTATATGGGAAGGTGGGACTATTAATGACCCACAGGAACTGACAAATCTCATATTGATTTAACAAAAATGGTTTTACATCAATTTTACCAAAACTAGTTATTAAAAGCTAGTAATCTAGCTAGGGTCTAAAAAACACAGTTAAATAATCTCAAATGCATTTATGTAAAATATGAGAACTGTAAAAGGGGTAAATATAAGTTCATTGAATATTTAAACTCCCTTTAATTACTACCCCAAGCTGACATATTTCTTATCGCACTCATTTTGATTCAATTTCCCCCTTACATTGCTAAAATAGGCCTTTTAGGAAAAATTGAAGACAAGAATCTTTATGGGAAGAGATGTTTCGACGTGATACATGTAAGTTGCATAATATTATGACCCTACAGAACATAAATTACATCATTGACTGACCATTACAAGGATGCTCCAAAAACAAAGGGCAGGAGGCCCGGATCGTGACTAGCAAGGGCTATGAGCATAAGTGAAGCTAGGGATTCACTGGATATGGACCTGAACTTGATGGAGGCTGAAAATAACTCTGTAAATTCTTCAATTTCTACAATATAGCTCTCCACACCTGCAATGGAAGAAAAGGGGATGGAAGACTAGAGCTCATCTCCCAGTAGTCTAAGGCACAACACTCAGAAGTAAAGATCACATAAGCATTCAAAAATCAAATCATCAAACAAACTGAAGCAATGGGTTTGAATTTATCTTTTATAAAATTATGGATGACCTAATTAGTAAGTTGAGGCCAATGGTGACCTGTGAGAGCAAGTCAACCCCATGGGTGACCTAACCCTAGCCACAAAAGTGCCCCTTTGGGAAATTAGGCAAGTAGGACCATGTGGAATTGTTTCCAAGTCCAAATCATCCTTCACAATTAGAAACTGCACCCTTCCTTAGTCAAAAGCTGCCTCTTTTGAGTTGTGATAGCTTTCTACTTTTCTTGGGTCATATGGAAACTCTTTTTTTCCTTAAAAAACATTCTTACTTTTCTCTTACATCTTTTCTGAGCTCCATAAGAGGAAACTGCGCCCTCCCCTTTGAAATACATTCCTGATTTTACCTCTGTCTGCTTTTTCTGCTTTTAGGAAACTTCCCTTTATTCTCCTGCTTGCTTTTGTCATGGACATTCTTATTTTTACCCAGGAAAGTTGACTAGATTTCCCCAATGTGCCCTCCTGACATGGAAGCCTTAATTCCACATAATTATTGTGCATAATAAATACAATTGCTGAAATAAAATTAAATACACTCCTTAGAACAATTATTAGTAAAAATTTATCCTAGGAGGAATAATTAATAACAACTTGAACCCCTAGGAACTTAGCATGGTCAACACTTTTAATGGTCAATTTGAGGGGACATTATAGTCCTTCCCTCCCAAATCTACTTGTCCTCAAGCAGAAGCACCAAAGAGTTTTCCATATTTTTCCACCATATTTTTTGCTGCACCACATAGATCATAGCCATTTTTTCTGATGCCACTTCGTTTAGCAAAATTTCCAATCTAGTTAAAGTAACTAAGTAAAATTCCCAGATCCAACTGCCTCCTCTACAAGGACCCAAATTTTTCTGCCACCTTTTGAACTCTGTCATTCCTAAGAATGCCTGGATTCCATGGTTTTATCTTCCTCCTTCCACCCATCAATAAAAACAACAAAATTTTATCATTGTAGAGGAGGAAAATGAGGTTATGAAAATCATACCACCATACTGGGAGCTCATCTCTCCCCATGCCAAACTAAACATTTTTTAAACTCTCCCACTAGACATGGAATTCCTTAATGCAGGACCAAATCATCTTAAGCCTCTCTAAAGTATGAAAATCCATGTGCAAGCTAGCACTGGAAATTACGTCATTGTTGTTATGAATACACAGGAGGTTATCCTGTGCCCCTCCATGTATACTGAAAGAATCATATAGCAGCCATACATGCTCATTCCATTGCTCATACAATTTCTTTGATGTGTCCAATGTATGTCCATTGATCCAAGCAAGATTTTTACCCTCCAGTGCACACATCTCAATCATGTGTCTAGCCACCCAATCAATGGACATAAAAAATTTCATGCTAAATGATTCAGGTGGGAATAATTCAGCTACTACTAATGCACTTTTCAAACCACATGGTTTGACCATAAATACCTCACATGGAAGAGTGAAAGTATCATGCTCCTCTTGTGGCATCAACAGAAAAAATCCTTTCACCCAATTTTCATCCCCACATGATGTGGCTGAAATAGAAGCGTGGGGTGAAGAATTGTGAGCCAAATCCCTACAATGCTCATCAATCAAGATAATGGATCCACAAATTCCTCCATTAGTATTTTGAGTGGCAGTTTGATCATGTACCTCCTCCAAAATTGTACAACATTTTCCTAGAGGCAACTCATAATCTCTTAGGACCCATGCAAGTGCTTGATCTTCATATTGCTTGACCTCAAAATCCTCAAGCACATGCAAATCAGAATGCATCTCATGTGCATGTGTATGGGAGGAATATAATATCTACAAAATAAGTCTTTGCTTCTATTCACATGTCAAGACAATGTTAGTCACAAAAAAAAATTATTGCAGAAATAAAAATTTTTCCCTCCCAAGGTCTTCATTCCAAATATGTCTCTATGGAACTCAACAAGTGCTCCCCTCTTCATCCAATGGCTCAAACCTCTTCCATTGACCCAAGGGTGCAAAAATCCATCAATTGACCCACACATTGAAAGCATGTCTAGATATGATGCCTTCTTGTCAAAAGTGGTTGCACACACATGCTTTTTCTACTACTTGTAAATCATAGAAAAATCAGCAATATTAAAAACAATTTTCTTGCAATAAGACATAAAACTTTTACCTTCCATATTTTCCTCTTCAGTGATTCCTCTATCCAACTATCCAGTGGATGAATAAGAGATATTTCTTACTGATTTATATGATCTATAATCATCCATCTCTTCTGTAATAGGATCTATTTCCCATGGGGATAAATCATGATCCCCCTGTTGTGCATGCGACACAAACCAAAAAAATTTCTTCACCCGCTGTTCATTCCCCATTGGTGTTTTTGAATCTAGGACATGTGGGAAAGAACTATGAACCTTCTTTGCATGTTTACAAACTTCAGTAATCATACTTATGGCTGCAACTTTTTCATTATTGGATGGCACAAATTGGGTGCTCTCATCCCACTCTTCCATGGGAGAGTGACTGTCTTCAAGGAACAACTCACGTTTCCTTGGAAATAAATCAAGTGCTTGGTTCTCATAAAACGGTTCTGCACACTATTTAAGCACATACCGAATAGAATGATCCTCATGGTCCACCCTCTGATGAGGTTCCTCCATGGATTTTTTCATGCCATTTACCCAAAAGGGATGACTCTTAGGAAATATTGAGGATTCAGTCAATTCTTTCCACTCTTGTTGGAATTGTTCTATCTTCATTTGTGATTCTAAGAGGGCACTTTGAGTGTATCTCAAAGAATATTTTGTGGCAAAAAAATCACCTTTGAGCTTGTAGTTATCTTCTTCATATATGCAAATACTTTTTTCATCATGCAGTGATGCTTCCCGCAATAACTCAACAAGCTCAAACATGTCATTTTTATCTGAAAGCAATTGTGAGAAATTACCTTTGATTGTGGACATTGCTTTCTGGATATTCTCCATGGCTTCAAAGGAATATTGGTCTTCCATTAAAGCAGCTTCCCAACACATCTTTGACACTGAAGCATGAGTTTCATGGAGAATTTTTAGGGCCTCTTGGATCTTCTTTTCATCCATCTTCAATGACTCTGCAATAAGATGAGGTTCTTGTAGATGTTCCTCCTCTTCATTTTCCATCGCAGGATCAATTTCATGCAGTGCACTCAAGATTTTGAAATATGAACCATATGTTGTTGCTGCAATATATTCATATTTTAAGTCCTCAACAACATAATTTGGGATGCAACTTAAGTGCTCATTCATTCTTGGTGCACCAGAAAGATATTCTCTCAAAGTTTCATCCTTCATACTGCATTCATTTTTTACACCAGAATTCTGAACCTCGTCACTAGGGTGCTCAACCATTCTAAACTCTTCACTGGAAGTGGATTCCATATCAGAATTACAAAATGACACATAAAAAACAGAATTTACTAACTCGCCATGTGTTATGTTCTCCTCCTTATGTGGTGGAATTATGATGGCTTGTTCACCCACCCATTTCTATGCTTCACACCCTACTGAGATGTGCTCTATTTTTGCTCCCTTGTGAGGCTCAAGGGGTGACTGTAAATATGAATTGTGTTTCTCTTTTGGATCATATCCAAAATATATCTCACCATCATCAATTTTTCCCATCTCTTCTACACTTATCTTGAAATCAACCACAAAGAAATTTGGAGTCATTTCACCTTCCTTACCAACAACTAGATGTTGGACTGTTAGATCTTTATTTGTGCATGGATATTCTCCATCTCCTTCTGACGAAGGATTTGGTGACTCCTCATCCTCATGGATGCTGCAAATAGGCTGATATATCTTTGGGTAAAACCCAACTAATATCTCAAATAAACTATGTATAGATGGCTCTAATGAATCTTCACTTTTGGTCGTCTTTTCTTCCCCTTTACTTTGAGAAGTATAACAACTTAGTTCCTTTCTTGATAGATTATTGGTATTCAAAGAACCTACATGTGTTAATGTTTTTGAAAACATAGACTCTCCATATTTATTTCCTTCATGCTGAGAAACACTACTACTCCCTTTTCCATGTTTGCTTGCCAACTGCTTGTCAAGGAATTCTCTAGTCTCTTGATCTGACTGAATGATGCTTTGGGATACACATTTCAAACCTTTCAACGTTCTTTGCGTCAAAATTCTTAAATATTCTTGATAATATATTTTTGAATTCTCTTCTTCATACAACTCAAATTCTATATCTCCCATGAATGGAACTAATTCCAGAATTGCAACTTGAAGATATTACTGAGCTACTTTTCCACTGAGAGTTACTTTCCACAAGATGAGTCAAGGAAAGTGTTATGATACCACTATAATGTACCAAGTATGGTGTACATACCTAAACACTCTTTAATTCTGTAAATTATATTAAAATTTCTGAACTTGAATCAATTTACACAATGACTTCTCGGACTGGGAAAATAAGGGGTTTATTCTGGGAAATTTTGCAGGCAAAAGGAGTGAGCAGTGGGCAGAAACAAAAGACAATCAGACATAGAATTATATATCCCCTATCACATTTATATCTAGTACCATTTAGGGTTCAGAATCCGCTCCGTGAAAACCTACTACCACGCTTTTGGGTAGCCAAACCGTGAAACTAAGCAGGGTAGGTTGGTCTGTTTTAACCAGGGGCTTCTGGAAACTTGTAAAGGATTGTTCCAGTCTTAATATATAATAACTAAAGTTTTTATATATTTTTCATATATTCTGGAAGGCTCTAATAATTTTTGGATGAATTTGGGGTCTTAAGGCAGTTTTGGCCAAGGAAAACCCTATGCAGAGGAGGATCCAAAAAGGTGGTACATCCCCAAATAAAAAAGTTTCTGGAGTTGTATATGGGAATCTAGGCCTGTTAGTGACCCACAAGAACTGACATATCTCAAATTGAGTTAACAAAAATGGTTTTACATCAATTTTACCAAAACTAGTTATTAAAAGCTAGTAATCTAGCTAGGGTCTAAAAAAAATAGTTAAATAATCGCAAATGCATTTATATAAAACATGAGAACTATAAAAGGGGTAAATATCAGTTAATTGAATATGTAAAATCCCTTCAATTACTTCCCCAACCTGACATATTCCTTATAGCACTCATTTGTATTCAATTTGCCCCATACATTGCTAAAATAGGCCTTTTAGGAAAAACAGAAGACAAGAATCTTTATGGGAAGAGATGTTTCGATTTGATATATGTATTTTGCAGAATATTATGACCCTATATAACATAAATTACATTATTGACTGACCATTACAAGGATGCTTCAAAAACAAGGGGCAGGAGGCCCGGATCATGACTAGCAAGGGCTATGAGCATAAGTGAAGCTAGGGATTCAATGGATATGGACTGGAAATTGATGGAGGCTATGAATAACTCTGTAAATTATTCAATTCCTGCAATCTATCACTCCACACCTGCAATGGAAGAAAAGGGGATGGAAGGAGAGGGGAATGGAAGGCTGGGGCTCATCTCCCAGTAGTTTGAGGCACAACACTCGGAAGTAATGCTCACATAAGCATTCAGCAATCAAATCATCAACCAAATTGAAGAAATGGATTTGAATTTATTTTTTATAGAATTATGGATGACTTGCTTAGTAAGCTGAGGCCAATGGTGACCTGTGAAAGCAATTCAACCCCATGGGTGACCTAACCCTAGCCACAAAAGCGCCTCTTTGGGAACTTAGGCAAGTAGGACCATGTGGAACTGTTTCCAAGTCCAAATCATCCTTCACAATTAGAAACTGCACCCTTCCTTATTCAGAAGCTACCTCTTTTGAGTTATGATAGCTTTCTACTTTTTCTAGGTCATAAGGAAAATCTTTCTTTCCTTAAAAAACTTTCCTGCTTTTCTCTTACAGCTTTTCTGAGCTCCATAAGAGGAAACTGCACCCTCCCCTTTGAAATACTTTCCTAATTTTACCTCTATCTTATTTTTCTATTTTTAGGGCACTTTCCTTTATTCTCCTGCTTGCTTTCATCATGGACTTTATTATTTTTACCAAGGAAGGTTGACTAGCTTTCCCCAATGCGCCCTCCTGACATGGAAGCCTTAATTCCACATCATTATTGTGCATAATAAATAAAATTAAATACATGCCTTAGAACAATTATTAGGAAAAATTTATCCTAGGAGGAATAATTAATAACAACTTGAGCCCCTAGGAACTTAGCATGGTCAACACTTTTAATGGTCAATTTGAGGGGACATGACAGTGAAATATGATGTCCTCTTCTGGATAAACCTATAAGGAAGTAGATTTCCTCTACTTCCACTGTAAGAACGTGGCCCCCCACCTCGAATTACTGCTGCTCTAGGTTCCACATTCTCAGCATGTATTCCAGTAGTGTAATACTCCAAAAATTTGTAAAAATTAAAATTTTTCATATGACATTAAATGTTTGCAATCGTCAATACTGAGGAACATTTAACTATTAATAGTTAACCTAAACAGTTTAAACTAGAACTAATTTTTTTGTTAATTTCTAGTTCTGCATACTTAATTGTTTGTTTTCACAAATCATTATTAAGGATTTGATTTAGCAGGTCATGATTTGGAACAACAGGAATTGAAACATCTGTTTAATTACTAGTGCTAAGTTTGTTTTACATATGAAGGAACTTCAGTTGAGATCGAGGCTTACTTAGATTTTTAGCTAATGCAGTCAAGTGATGCTTCTTTTACAGGTATTTTACAGGTTAGATGTTTTGTTACTAGTTTCAAGATCGAGATTATTATCCCATCTAGCATAAAATATAATGCTAGTAAATTTATTTATTTTACAGCTTTGAGCAATAAATGAGGTATCATTGATCTGTATATATTTATGTTTTAATTAGTTTTTTGGTAGCACAAGTGTCTAGTAAACTGAACATAGTCCAGTTGTTCTTCCATTCGCTTCAACTTTAACTTGTTCATATAATTTTTATTAGTCTATTATCAGTTTAGCTCCTGTATATAATTCCAGTGAAAGGTAATGGTATAGCAGATCCTTTTATACTGAATTACTTGATGCTGAGGTAATTCAAGATTATTGGTTTTCAACAATAAATGAGTTAAATAAACTCTAAAATCTATATATAGTCATAAAGTACAATGACTGACATTGACGCATGGAAATAAAAACCTAGTGCATAAGACAGTTTACTAATTGTTCTAGTACTTATCAACTAGAGATGCCATAATTCAAATTTAATATCTTTAAACTATACTATTACTGCTTTTGTGTAAGAAAGAATGAGATCATATTCTACAACATCTATTCTACCTAACCTTTGTAATATTCTTTAACTCACAAGGGGAAAATGAAAAAAACATTAGTATATTATAACGATACTAAATTAATACCTAGACTAGGAATTCATCTATGCAGCTTTCTATACTTATAAGCATTCATACATAATTGATTAAGTCTTTTACAAGGTGTTGCAGCTACAACAATTCCCCTATAAAATTTTATTTTTAGGGTCCCCTCTTTTTTTTTTTGAGTTTCAAACTAGCCTAGGAGTATTTTATTATTGCTAAAAGTTTGCCCTGAGTTCAGAAAATTCTCTTAAAAACTTGGTTTTTTTTACTTTTCTGTATTGGATGACTAGTCAACTATTCTTTTGATATCAGAAGCGTAGTGGACTAGCTTTTCGACGTTGCGGAAGTAGAGTCATCTAGCTCACTGAGTAGTCTATTTAAAGACTTCAGAACCCTTCACCGATACTTCAGAGTAAGTCTCTTCATCCTCTCAAACCTTGTTTGTTGAAGTTTCGGCTCCTTAGTGCCAGACGTATCCGATATTATAAGAATTTTCGCAGTCGAGTTGGTTGATTGAAATAGGCCGGAGTGTAGTGTTTATCCTGCCCGATGTTTCGGAGGGTTAGTCCTAAAATGATCTGAAAACATTATGTTCTCTCTATCGACTCCAAAGAATCTAACTCTACCGAGGCCCGATACCAGTTTCCCAAAGTGATCACCAGGATGGTAGAGCAGTCCAGAGATAACGTTGTGGAAAGCTAGTAGTAAGTGGTTCCGGGAATAGTGAATAGTGTCTCTGAAATCCGAGGTTGTTTTTTTATGTAATGTCGAGTCCATAGTTCTTTTCGCACCCACTATTACGGTTATCCTCCATATTATTTTTTTTCTATGGTTTTAAGGTTTTTCCCATTGATGGATTCTCGCCTGGTCATAGGTATATATATATGTTATATTATGCCATGTGACTTGTCATTTTCCCATTGAAGTCATATGAATAAGTTGTGCACCCGTAGCTGTCAGGGTCCGATATGTCCTCCTCTACAATTGTGGAAAGATTTTCCTCATCCGGGTCACCCACGTCACCATTTCCAGGTAGGTTTACCTATGATTTTGTATTTTGGGTGGTGTTTGTTACTGTTTGAACCATTTAATGGATTGAGGTTAGGTTTTTGCATATAGGTTAGGGTTTTTGCTTTCTTATGGTTTTTTATTGTGAATATTTTATTCCATTAAGGGCCTAGCCAGTTGCTTGAGATTTCATTTGGTGGGAAGGTTGAGTCTGTTTACTGTTAAGCGTTATGAGTACGCCTATGTCTCTTGCACGGGGTTTTAGGGGATGGTGCAGAGAGGCATTTCGCTGCCTGCACCACCCTTTTCTTGATCGTTTTATGGTCAGCCTGAGGTTAGGAAGTCATTTTCCCTACAGCCACAGTTTCCAGTGGGATTTAGGAGGGCATTCAGTAGACTAGGGTTGTTTGGAAGAGGAGTTTGCGCATTGGTTTAATAAGTACAATGAAACTGAGTAATTTTGAGTTTGGGAGTTTTTGTTGATTTTCAGTGGTGGAATAGGTTTGATACAAATCAAAATATCTGTATGAGATGAAGAAGAATTTCTATACTAGGGTTTTGAGACAAGTAAAGCTTGGGAAGGTTTAGGAGGTAACATTTTGTAGGGGTTTTCTCATTAAATCTATCATTCATAAAGACTATATTTTTTGGCATAAATATACTAGCATCCATGTTGAAGAGGTGAATAATTCTGTATGTTTTATTTTTTATTTCTATATTAACTACTAGAGTTAGTTAGACTAAAACATGCTGCATGATTGTTATAGGTTCATTTACATTACAACAATATGCCAAAGAGACAGAAGAAGAAATCCCAGGTGGGTGAAGAGGAACCTGAAGTAGAAGTTATAACCATGGTAGAATTAATTTATGAAGACACGAAAGAAACTACTGGAGTTGAACCAGAATACAAGTGCGGAGAAGTGTATATAATTATTTCAAGCCAAAGTGTGCCTGATGCTGGTTTTGAATACATGTACATATACATGAATATTGAGAGGTCATCCCCGATGAAAGTGGCTACTGGGCCTGAGCTTTTTCCCTTCTCTGAAGTAATAGGTTGGATCCTTCCCAGGGCAGATGTGATGAGGATGATTCTAGCAAATATTGTGAAATAAGGCTATGCTGCATACAGCCCCGCTTATGTGTCCATGCAATATCATCTACCATCACCACAAACTTATCTAACTGAAGGTTGGATAAAGGAATTAGGTCTGGACTTGGTAGAAACGGTGAAGAAAATGATGATCCCAAGGAAAAACTTTAGGACCAGACCTTCTGGGGAATATGAGAAATCAACTCTCTGTGCCCCATATAGATTCATCATTTTAATGCTGAACATAATCTTCAGGAGAGCTAATGGGAAAAGTTTCAGGTTTGGATGGATACCCATTATTTATCATGTTGCTACACATGGAACTATTTTTAACTCGGAAAGCATAGTGTCAAATAGCCTATCAGCTTGCATCAGCGGAGCATTGGGAGGAGTATCCGAAAAGAAATCTGAATTCTATATGAGTTCCATTCTAATTGATTGCATATTGTGCACTCATCCTTTCCTTGCCTTAAAATGCAATTAGGAGAGGGAAAGAGCCCCAGTATACACAACTTATAAATTGTTTTGGGCTCATAAGTATTACAGTTACTACAAGGAGATTTGTGAGCATTTCATCATGACCCTATATACTTTGATTTTCCTGAGATAATGCAATTGCATGTCAGAGGAAGCATTCAAGGTCATACAAGAATTCAGGATTTATTATCTAACATAGGATGGTTTGTATGTGAGGATGTATGGTGGTTGGAGAGCTCATTCTCTGCTCCCAAAATATGCTACCGATTATGTACTCCATAGGGAAGATGTTAGACAGTTATACATTGATGGAGTTGGTAATTTTTTGGTTGAACATAAAAAGGCAGTGTACCCTGCAGTACCTTTCTTCATTGGAAGTTATAAGTTTTCAAGGGTAAAGAATGTAGCAGAGTTTGTTAAAGATTTAGAATATTTTCACTTTGGAGAAATGGACTTTCACAGAAATGACTCTGAAAATAAGGTAGTTGATTATTGTAAAGAAGTGGGAGTTCATTTTGAGTACACTGATTTCTGGGATAAAGATGAGGAAATCTTCCACAATGCAAAGAACATGATAGCCCTTAGGAAAAGGTTCAAACAAAAGATAGCAACTACGGGTGGAAAGGGAAAGGATGCACAAAAATCTAAGAAGCTAGAAGAGGAACAAGCCAAGAAAAGAGAGGAAGATGCTAGCAGATTGGTACAAGAAGTAGAGAATTGGTTGAATATTGAAGAACAAGAAAAGAAACAAGCCTCTGAAGAAGCAGCTAAAAAGGAGGAAGAAGAAAAGAAAAGAAAAGAGGAAGTTGAGATAAAGAAGAAACAAGCAGAAAGTGAGGGCTTCAGGTTAACAGAACCCCAAAAGGAAAATAAGCCCACAGAGCAAGCTGATGTACAAGAAGGACAAGATTCTACAGGTCAAGGACAAGGACAGTCTAATCTTGATCCATTGGAGCCTGTTGTTCCTTCTGGCACTGTGTTAGGAGAAGCTTCAACTTCTGAATTTGATTTGATTCCTTTCATGCCTACCAGAGGGGAGGAAATACCTGATTTTAATACTATATTCTATGACAAAGAAAAGAAGATAATTGTTAAGAGAACCAAGAAAAAGGTAGATACTGGAGGGAAACTAGGGAGGATGGTGACGGACAAGATAGTAGTACATGGTACTCATAAGGATCCACAGTTAATGGCAAGGGATGGGGTAGCTTTAACCCTAGCAAATGAAGACAACGTGGACATGATAATGACTGATCTGGAGCAGTCATGGAAGAAAGTAGCTCAGCTAAAGGAAACCTTGAAGAAAGAAAGGGATGAAATTCAGAATGTGATCAGAAAATATGAATACATGATAGGTGAAATCAAGGTTTCAAGGATAGAATTCCAGACTCTTCAATTAGATAAGGATGCTTTAGCAATATTTGCAGAAAATACAGAGAAGAATTCTCAAGCTACCTTGGCAGAGTTACAAAAGCTATAGCTGGAGTATCAGAGTTTAAAGGCTGAGAAAGATAATCTTCAGCTATCATTTGGAAAATTGAATGAGGAAAAGAGTATGTTGGAAAGTAGATTTACCGATCTGGGAATAGAGAAAGATAGTGCGGAAGAAAAGGAGAAGCAATATCAGACACAGATAGCAGATTTAGAAGAGTAGAAGAATTCATTGACAGCATCACTAAAGAGTGCAATGGAGAAAAAAGATGTTATTTGACCCCTAAAGAGGCATCCTTTGATGCTGAGAAACAAGATCCACCAGCTACAACTACAGATAGAAGAGGAAAGATGTAATGTCCAGTAAATAAACACTAGGATGGACGAAATTGTAAGTACCACTTCATATTTTCTGGATAGGACTCAAGATATATTGGAAATTCTAAAGGGGAGAATGGTTTGGGTAGAAACAAATAAAGAATCTCCCACAGGCCCATCCATCAAAGAGCAATAGACATTGAAGTAAGAATATGAGTTAATTGAATTCGATAGTAATACTACAGAGGAGTTTAAAAAGACAGTGAAGAAGACAAATACTGTTTGTGCTGAATTTTGCAGGAGAATACTCCTGACCTATAACCGATGTCAGACTTCTGCTGTGAAAAGATTGGAGGTGCTTCCTGAACATGAACTATTTTTAAAACATTACAGGATATATACAGTGAGGATGAATAACCAATCCTGCAGGACAAGGATTTGGATGAAAGGGTATTAAAAAATGAAGTATCACATGTAGTTGTCAGCATACACTTATTGGAGGACCAGATGCGCCTAATTATAGCTAGAATAGAAGGTATAAAGACACAATATTCCAAGCATGAGATTAGCATTCGATTCCTTGAGCCTTCTAGTTTTGAAGGAATAGTAGCAGATGCTAATGCATGGAAAAGTTTCATGAACGAGCAAGTTGGGCCCTCCTAGTGGGACATTTTGGAATATCGATAAATAATGTAATATATTATATTTAATTTTGTGCACAAGCTACAAGACAAATTTCTGTAAAAGAAAGGTTGGAAGCCCAAAAGGCAGCAAGGGGCAGCCCAAGAGTTTTTTATTTTTGTATAAATATAGGAAAGTTTTAGTTAGAAAGGGACCTTTTTTCAGACCATATTTGGGAAAGATTATTGTAAGGAGAACTAATTCATCTTATAATAAAGAGTTATACTTTTCGGCTAGAGAAAACACTGTGGAGTTTTAAATGTTTTCCATGGGTTGGTTGGATATGAATTGTTTCAGTTTTAGCTTTTTTCCATGAACTATGAGATCGTTCTAACTTATGAATTTCTTCATGTTGTGAATGTGCTCTTGTTTATTTCTATGAAATTTTCACAATCATAGTTGAGTAATGAATGTTTTAAATTAACAATGAGCTATCTCTTTGCTCATCCTTATGTTGATATTCATGTGTTTTGAAATGTTAATAGCTATTTGTAAATTTCCTAATGCATGTTATACAATATATTACTCACCATTAGTTACAGTATTGCTCCCTAGGGATAAATTAATTAATCTTAGTTAGTTTTTCTTTATTTGTGATTTAGGAGCGAGAGAGGTAAGATGAGAGGTAAGAACCTGCGAACCATGTTGTGACCCTCCTCGTTATCTTTATCGCCTGCATTTATCTAGGCACCTGCACATCATACATAAATATAGAAAACTAAAAAGCTAAACCTACGGTGGACCAGGCCGTAACTGGCAAAACACTTTAACCGTTACTTGATGTATGGTATCCGGACAGTAAACCATATGGATTCCCCATACCAAACAATAATGAGCTAGATGGGAACGTTTATTAGGGATAATCCCTACTATTGTTACCTACGATTTTCCAGGCACCAACAGTTTTGGCGCTAGAAGGGCGGCCACTAGTGCATGGCTGGTCGAGGAAGCCCACTTTCTCGAAATTACTCCACCAGTGACAGCTCTGAAAACAATTTGCTTCACAAACCCATTTCTGAATAAAAGGAAACAAGGTATCTTTATCCCATTGATAATGAAGTGGTTGATTATTTAAGGAGAATTACCAGGGCATATGTGAAAAAGATTGGAGGATTACCTATTATCTCTGTCCTACCTATAAGAGAGTATTAGAAGAAGGATCACCCTCAATTGGAAGACTCAGTGTTGGTAGAAGATCTTGAAGAATTGGTAGAAACAACCTTACAAGAAGTTGACCAACCTTTGGATCAATTGGGGCCATATTTCCCTCACTGTTCACCTTTTCAGATTCCTGTTCAATCCCCACCACATACTTCACTCAAAATCATGGAAAATGTGAATGCAAATCAGCCACCTCCACAACCTACTTGGAGGGATAGGTCTCCTTTAAACCTGACACCTCCCTTGCATGATTTGCGTTAGAATTTTGACAAGATGTTACCCAATTTTGAACCAAGTGAAGGAATTCTCGTAGATGATCATTTGCAGAGTTTCTATTTGTATTTAGAAGGGCTATGAGCAGTAGAACATGAAGATGTAGTCTATATATTGTTTCCTCATACCCTAAAAGGAAAAGCAGCTTCATGGTATTTTGCCTTACCAGCAAATTCGATCATGAATTGGAATATTTTTGAGAGATTGTTCAAAAGAAAATATGGAATCCAGAAAAGTCATGCAGCTTTAATGAAAGGTTTAATTGCTCTAAAGAAGGAAAATAAAGAAAAAGTACATAACTTCACTCAAAGATTTGCTGCTTACTTAAACAACTTTATTGTAGCTGACAAACCATATGGGCATGCCCTAATTGAGTACTATACCTCAGCTCGCTGACCATATCTAGCCATGTTCGCCAAGAGATTGGTTAGACCCACCTTGGTAGAAACCTATGAGGAAGCTGAGAAGGTAGAGGAAGAAATGGAGAGCATAGAGCACTATCCTACACAGCCAGATGAAAGAACTTACAGAAACAAAAAGTGATTATTATTAACTAAACATAAGGATGAACGCTCACAAGATTTATATGGGATGGTAAAGATGATGTAGAAGTTATCAAACTGGGTGACTGATTTAGAAAAGGAAAACGAGGCTCACAACAAATATAATCCTTATTATAAAAAAAGGGAAGACAACAGTTAACCTAAACCTCCTCCACACAACCCTTCAGCAATGAATTTGACTGATGTAGGAATGGATAATTTTTGCACGTTCCATGAACAACCTCATTCTAAGAAGAATTGTCCACAATGGATTAATTCTATGACATTAGTGATGAACCAATTATTGGATTCCAAGATGACAGAAACTGAGGAGGAGAAAGGGAAAGATCATGAACCTATAGAAACAAAAGAGGAAGATACCTTGGTTTTATGGGACCATGTTTCTATGTTTAACATGGAATATGAAGACCTCCCTAACAAAGAAGAAACACTAGAAACTAATGCAACAACAAGAAGTCAGAATCTGTTAAAAGAAGATAATTCAGTACTTCCAAAGATTAAGAAACTTCAAGAAAACATGAAGAAGATAAAGAACAACACTTCGACTGTTAAAATACCTAAATTTTTCATTTCAAGTTAGGATCCTAAGAAAGTCAATACACCTGTACAGCCTACTGAAATCAAAATTGACAATGTCAAGAAGAATATCAAGGAACACGAGATGGGATATGATGTTGTGGAAGACATTAAAAAGGCTAAAGAAAATATATAATTGTTTGAAATGTTCAATTTACCTTAGCAAAAGGAGAATCTTTTAAAAGCACTTGAGACACCAGAGGAGGAGCCTCCTAGTGGAAACCAACCCGAGGAAGAGATTTTTGAGGCAAGTTTAGGAGGAAAATCTAGGTATAAAACTCTAGCATTCCTTCCAACCTTTGAGATTTTCAATGATATTATGCATAACTGTTTAGTAGATTTAGGGGAATCATTCAATGTTATGCTACTTTCAGTCTGCAAGCAAATAAATGGTCAACCTAAACCAACCACTGGTCAAGTTCTTCAATTAGATAGAACAACAGTAAAATTAATAGGAGAAATGAAGGATGTTCTGATTCGTTTATCCGCAGATGAGAGGGTATTTCAGTACATCGACATTTTAGTGGAAGACATACCAGATGCTTATGGTTTGGTTTTGAGTTGAGACTGGTCATCAAGGTTAGAGGGATATTTTGCATCAGATTGGTCACATTTGTGGTTTCCTTTTAAAGGATGTCAAAATCAGATAAAAGTGTCAAGAGATACTCAAATGAAATATAATGTGACTCAATTAGAAGGGGAAAATGAACCAGTAAACTTTGTGTTGGGAAACTATTTCATTGAACTGGAACCAAGAAATTACGATGCTGAAGAAGCCAACAGTATACCTGATATCCAGCCCGATCTCCTTCGATTTGTACGGGCTGATGAGATTGACTGTAACATAGTAGATTTAGTTTCAGATGTAGTTTGTAATTCAAATTCAATAGAAGTAGAAAGTTTTTGGATTATTTATTTCAATGCTTCTAAAACATTGGAAGGATCACTCGTTGGGTATTTCTTGATTGATCTATAAAAAAATAAAATTTTTCTTTCATGTAGGTTAGAATTCGAATGCACAAATAACACAGTGAATACAAAGCACTAGTTCAGGGACTTAAAAGAGCAATAGAATTGAAAGTAAAAAAATTGAAAGTATATGGAGATTCTGAAATCGTTGTTAAGCAAATTCGAAACAAAATACACTACATTTAACCACATTTGAAAGCTTAACAAAATGAATTTTGGGATTTGCTAATAAATTTTCATGCATTCAATATTGTGTCAATTCCTAGATTAAAGAATGCAACAGCTGACTTACTAGCTACCTCAGCTGCAAGATTAGTACCTTCAAATAATAGATTCTCTATTGAATTACTTTTTAGGCCTTCTATTCCAGATAACATCACAAATCTAGGGGTTTTTGACAATGATCAGCAAATATTGGAGTGTTTGATGAATGATGATACTTTCAAAGGATAAATAGTGGATGATGAAGAACAACAAGCTGAATTAAAGTTCGGGAACTTTATTTTGAAAGGAGTTAGGAACTTGGAACAAATGTTTGATTTAGATAACAAGTTTAGAAAGCCAGCGAATGTCAATACTCATAGCTCATCTTTACAATTCGAGCTAATAAATTTAGGGATTGAAGATGAACCCAAATATGTAAATTTGGGGAAGTGTTGTTCTCCCGGTGAAAGGAGTAAGTTCATCGGATTATTTAGACATTTTAAAGATGTATTTTCTTGGACTTACGAAGACCTAAAGACATATGACACTAAAATTATGCAACATGTGATTCCGATCAAAGTTGGAGTCAAACCTTATCAGTAGCCCCTGAGAAAAATTCACCAAAGCTTGAACGACTAATTCAAAGTGAAGTGAAAAAAATACTAGATGCTAAAATCATATTTAAAGTCTGACATTTAGAATGGGTCTCTAATTTGGTACCGGTGTGGAAAAAGTTTGGTGAAATCAGACTTTGCGTAGATTTTAGAAACCTTAATCGTGCATCAGATAAAGATAATTATCTTGTCCCACCAATGGAACAAATACTACAGATGGTCTCAGGTTCCAAATTGTTCTCTCTACTAGATGGATTCTTCGGTTACAATCAAGTATTAGTAGCAGAAGAAGACAGGATCAAGACCACTTTCAAAACCAAGTGGGGAACTTTTGCGTATAGGAGGATGCCCTTTCGACTTATCAATGCTGGAGCTACATTCTACAGGGCCATGGATATAGATTTCCATGGTATGATTGGCCGTAGTGTTGTGGTTTATCTAGATGATTTTACAATACTTTCAAAAAAGAGAGAATAATATACATTTCATCTGAAACATATTTTCAAGCGTTGTCGGAAATATGGCATTTCATTAAATCCCAAGAAATGTGTGTTTGCAGTCATGGAAGGAAAGCTACTGGGTCATGTCATTTCTAAGAAAGGGATCTCCATAGACCCGGAGAGGATTAGAGCCATATAAAAGATCCCTTTAGCCCATAATAAAAAGGGTATGCAATCTTTTATGGGGACAATCAACTTTGTGCAAAGGTTTGTACCATACTTTGCTCAAATCATCAAACCTTCGCAGCAAATGGTTAAACAGAGTGTGCAGTTCAAATGGACTGATTTGGAGAAGAATGCATTTAGCAAGACAAAAACATCTGTTGCTCATGCACCGTCACTCAAAAGTCCAAATTTTGAAAAGGATTTTATTATGTACACTTTTACGTCTAATGATTCATTAGCAGCTATGCTTACATAGAAAGAAGATGGGGGAGATGAGTACCCCATATCATTTATGAGCACTGGTTTGCAAGGGGCTGAATTGAATTATCCCACGGTTGATAAACAAGCTTATGCAGTTTTTAAGGTGGTAAAGAAATTCAGGCCATACATACTTAAGAATCGGACCAAAGTAATAGTCCCACACCCAGCAGTATGATCCCTTTTTGTATAGAATGAATTGGGAGAGAGAAGACGTAACTGGATGACTGCTTTGCAAGAATATGATCTTGAATTCAAACCAACAACCATAGTTAAGGGACAAGGACTTTGTAAACTAATGACTGAGGTCAAAATAATGAATATAGCAGCTAGGATAATGAAGTTGAACTACATATGGTGGATGTATGTCCTCTATTTACAACTCCAGACTCCTGGTATCAGGATCTAGTCCATTATCTCCAAGAGGAGTATTTTTCGGAGCATTGGAGTCCCAAGCAAAGAAGAGCATTATGTCTGAAATCAGATTTATATCAAATCATTGATGGAGTACTATTTAGAAAGAATTACGATGGAGTATTTCTCAGGTGCTTGGAACAAGAATATGCAAAGAAGGTCGTATCAGAATTGCATGATGGACCTGCTGGAGATCACTTTTCTGGAGACACAACATCACATAAGATTCTCCGGCTTGCATATTATTGGCCAACATTGTTTAAATATTATCATGCCCATGCTAGAAAGTGTGATACATGCCAGAGAAGTGGAAGACAAGCTAAAGCAGTAGGACCATTGAAATTAGTAATTATCTCAGAACCATTTGAACAACGGGGAATTGACATTATCGAAGAAATAAACCCAAATTCCTCCTTGGATCACAAGTATATTCCTACAACAACTGATTACTTCACTAGATGGGTAGAGTCCATACCTCTATGGAAAGTAAATGAAGATGCAGTTATAGATTTCTTGCAGAACCATATTATGACCAGGTTTGGGGTTCTAATTTCCCTAGTTTTTTACAATGCTTCTTATTTTTCTTCTATTATATTAACTGAATTTGCTAATGAAAGAAGAATTAAGTTGCATTATTTTGCAAATTATTACCCACAAGGAAATGGTTTGGCGGAATCCACAAACAAAAATTTGATTAGAATTCTAAAGAAAACAGTGATAGAAAATCAAAGCAGTTGGCATTTAGCCTTACATAATGCTCTCTGGGATGATAGATTCACACCCAATAATTCCTTAGGTGTGTCGCCATACACTCTCGTTTATGGAAAATAAATTGTCCTCCCTCCTAATATTCTATTTCCATCTTCCATAATAGCCCAAGAGTCTAGGGGCACTGATAATGAAATTCTATAAATCCGAATCTATAATCTGTTGAAGTCAGAAGAGTCTAGGTCCAAAGCTCAGGAAAGGTTTAAGCATCAACAAGAAATGGTGAAGTGCTGGTTTGACAAGCATAAAGCTAGGAACAAAGAGTTTGAAGTACGAGATATGGTTCTTAAGTGGGATCACCCGCACGATGAGAAGGGAAAGCACGCTAAGTTTCAGCAGTTATGGGTAGGCCCTTTTCAAATTGCAGCAAAGCTAGGCCCCTCGACTTGCAAGTTGCAGAACTTACAGGGGTGGGAAGAGAACTTACCAGTAAATGGTTTAGTTCTCAAGCCTTATTTTTTATGATCATTTTGATTTTGTTTTCTTGTACATAAATAAACGTTTTGTTTGTTGCTTACTTTAGAGTATTTGTAGTTTCTTTCTTTATTTGCTTAGATTTTGATTGATCGTAAAGTTTTGTTTTTCTTATGGTTCAATAAAAAAGTATGACTTTTGGTTGTATGGAGTTCATCAGAATTCTGGATTAACTGAAATTTTTGACTACAATATTGCCTACTATTGATTCATATAATGTATGAAAAAAATTCTTCAAGATTAGCAGATTCTCTAAATGGTTATGAACACATTGAAGTCTTGATTAATCCTTGTGAAATAACTTAGGATAGAAAAGTCCAAAGTACTATTTTGAGGCTCCATTCATCTCACATTAAAAGTTGTCCTAGGGGGTAACAACAAAAGACCCATGGAAAGGAAGCAAGGTAAACAATGTATTATATTTAAATAATCCCATGCCATGAATTGAAAGCCAAAAGGTTAATGAGAGTCAAAATATCCTCAAAAGCAATATGTATGAAAACACGTATTGGACCACATCAGTATGAATGAGATTTCCAAAGTTCTTGTTTGTCTATGAGTTGAAATTAAAATATCTATCACACAAAATGACACTATGGATAGAGGAGCCTGAATTAAAATTCAGAAAGAAAGCAATCGGGAGGACTCAAAAGGACAAAAGCCTAGACGCATAGCATAAAAAGTGAAAATTGGAATGGGAATGAGGAACAAACGGATATATCTATTTACCATATGTTACGATCCTGTGGTGTCTAAGTTGGAAGCCACTCAAAGGTAGAGGTAAAATAAAACTCATATTCTTGGCCTCAAAAGAGTTATCTAGACTTTGAAATCTTGGTTCCCCTTCTTAAACTTGCACTATTATCAATTGTTAAAGTGCATACATCTTGCATTTAGGAATTCAGTTATCTTGAAGAAATATAGTAAAGTGGTACCCTCAGAGCGGTCTGTTTTATCAAAGGAAAATTTGTTCAGAGATCTGTGTTCATCAGGTAGTCGCCAATTGTTGTAGCTGCAACAATTCCCCTATAAAATTTTATTTTTAGGGTCCCCCCTTTTTGTTTGTTTGAATTTCAAAATGTCCTAGGAGTATTTTATTATTGCTAAACGTTTTCCCTAAGTTCAGAAAATTATCTTAAAAACTTGGTTTTTTACTTTCATGTATCGGATGACTAGTCAGTTTACTCGTGATTTTGTGTTTTGGGTGGTGTTTGTTACTGTTTGAACCATTTAATGGATTGAGGTTAGGTTTCTGCATAGAGGTTAGGGTTTTTTCTTTCTTATGGTTTGTTCTTGTGAATATTTTACTCCACTAAGGTCCTAGCCTGTTGCTTGAGATTTCATTTGGTGGGAAGGTTGAGTCTGTTTGTTGTCAAGCGTTATAAGTACGCTTGTGTCTCTTGCATGAGGTTTTAGGGGATGGTACAGATAAGCATTTTGTCATCTACAACATCCTTTTCTTGATCATTTTATGGTCGGCCTGAGGTTAGGAAGTCATTTTCCCTACAGCCACAGTTTCCCGTGGGATTCAGGAGGGCATTCAGTCGACTAGGGTTTTTTGAAAGAGGAGTTTGTGTGATGGTTTAAGAAGTACGGTGAAACTAAGTAATTTTTAGTTTGGGAGTTTTTGTTGATTTTTAGTGGTGGAATAGGTTTGATACAAATCAAAATACCTGTATGAGATCAAGAAGAATTTCTAGACTAGGATTTTTAGACAAGTGAAGCTTGGGCAGGTTTAGGAGGTAGCATTTTGTAGCATTTTTCTCAATAAATATGTCATTCATAAAGACTCTATTTTTTGGCATAAATCTACCCACATGCATGTCGAAGAGGTGAATAAGCCTGTATGTTTTCTTGTTTATTTCTATATCAACTGCTACAGTTAGTTAGACTAAAACATGCTGCATGATTGTTACAGGTTGATTTACATTACAACAATATGCTAAAGAGATAGAAGAAGAAATCCCGGGTGGCTAAAGAGGAACCTGAAGTAGAAGTGATAAACAAGGTAGAATTAATTTATGAAGATACGAAAGCGACTACTAGAGTTGAACCAGAATACAAGTGGGGATAAATGTATAGAACGATTTCAAGCCAAAGTGTTCCTAATGCTAGTTTTGAATACATGTACACATACACGAATATTGAGAGGTCATCCCTGATGAAAGTGGCTACCAGGCCTGATATTTTTCCATGCTCTGAAGTAATAGATTAGATCCTGCCCAGGGCAGATGTGACAAGGATGATTCTAGCAAATATTGAGAAACAAGGTTATGATGCACACAACCCCGCTTATGTGTCCATGGCATATCATCTACCATCACAACAGACTTATCTAACTGAAGGTTGGCTAAAGGAGTTAGGTATGGACTTGGTAGAAACGGTGAAGAAAATGATGATCCCGAGGAAAAAATTAAGGACCAGACCTTATGGGGAATATGAGACATCAACTCTTCGTGGCCCATATAGATTCATTGTTTTAATGCTAAACAAAATCTTTGGGAGAGCTAATGGGAAAATTTTCAAGTTTGGATGGATACCCGTTATTTATCATGTTGCTACAAAGGGAACTATTTTTAACTAGGAAACCATAGTATCAAATAGGTTGTCAGCCTACATTAGCACAACATTGGGAGGAGTATCCCAAAAGAAATATAAATTCTATATGAGTTCCATCCTAATTTATTGCATATTGTGCACTCATCCTTTCCCTGCCTTAAAATGCAATTGGGAAAAGGACATAACCCCAGTATACACAGCTTCTAAATTGTTTTGGGCTCATAAGTATTACAGTTACTACAACGAGATTTGTGATCATTTCATCATGCCCCTATATACTATGATTTTCCTGACAGAATGCAATTGCATGTCAAAGGAAGTATTCAAGGTCATATAATAAATTCAGGACTTATTATCTAACAGAGGATGGTTTGTATGTGAGGATGTATGGTGGTTCGACAGGTCCTTCTCTGCTCGCAAAATATGCTACTGATTATGTACTCCATAATGAAGCTGTTAGACAGTTATACATCGATGGAGTACAAATTTTTTTGGTTGAACATAAAAAGGCAGTGTACCATGCAGTACCTTTCTTCGTTGGAAGTTATAAGTTTTCAAGGGTAAAGAATGCGGCATAGTTTATTAAAGAATTAGAATATTTTCACTTTGAAGAGATGAACTTTCACAGAAATGACTACGAAAATAAGGTAGCTGATTATTGTAAAGAAGCAGGAGTTCATTTCGAGTACACTCATTTCTGGGATAAAGATGAGGAAACCTTCCACAAAGAAAATAACATGACAGCCCTTAGGGAAAGGTTCAAATAAAAGATAGAAACTGTGGGCGAAAAGGGCAAGGCTGCAGAAAAAAGCTAAGAATCTAGAAGAGGAACAGGCCAAGAAAAGAGAAGAAAATGCTAGGATATTGGTATAAGAAGTAAAGAATTGGTTGAAGATTGAAGAAGAAGAAAAGAAATGAGCCTATAAAGAAGCAACTAAAAAGGAGGAAAAAGAAAAGAAAAGAAAATAGGAAGTTGAGATAAAGAAGAAACAGGAAGAAAGTGAGGGCTTCAGGTTAAAAAACCCCCAAAAGGAAAAGCATCCCACAGAGCAAGTTGATGTACAAGAAGGACAAGATTCTATAGGTCAAGGACAAGGACAGTCAGATCTTGATCCATTAGAGCCTGTTGTTCTTTATGGTAGTGTGTTAGGAGAAGGTTCAACTTCTAAATTTGATTTGATTCCTTTCATGCATACCGAAGGGGAGGAAATACCTGATTTTAATACTATATTCTATGACAAAGAAAAGAAGATAATTGTTAATAGAACTGAGAAAAAGGTAGATACTGGAGGGAAACCAGGGAGGATGGTGATGGACAAGATAGTAGTACATGGTACTCATAAGGACCGTTGGTTAATGGAAAGGGACGGGGTAGCTTTAACCCTAGCGAATGAAGACAATGTGGACAGGATAATGACTGATATGGATCAGTCACAGAAGAAAGTGGTGCAGTTGAAGGAAACCTTGAAGAAATAAAGGGATGAAAGTCAGAATCTAAAAAGAAAATATGAGGACATGATAGGTGAATTAAAGGTTTCAAGGATAGAATGCCAGACTCTGCAAGTAGATAAATATGATCTAGCAATATCTGTAGAAAATATAGAGAAGAATTCTCAAGCTACCTTGGCAGAGTTAAAAAAGCTACAGCTAGAGTATCAGAGTTTAAAGGCTGAGAAAGATAATATTCAGCTATCATTTGGAAAATTGAATGAGGAAAAGAGTAGGTTCAAAAGTAGAGTTACCAAGATGGGAATAGAGAAAGCTACTGCGGAAGAAAAGGAGAAGAAATATCAGACAGAGATAGAATATTTAGAAGAGCAGAAGTATTCATTGACAACATCACTAAAGAGTTCCATGGAGAAAAAGATCAATTCTGACCACTAAAGAAGCATGCTCTAATGCTGAGAAAAAAGATCCATCAGCTACAACTATAGATAGAAGAGGAAAGATGTCAAGTCTAGCAGATAGACACTAGACTGGAGGACATTGTAAGTACCACTTTATATTTTCTAGATAGGACTCAAGATATATTGGAAATTCTAAAGGGGAAAATGGTTTGGGTAGAAAAAAATAAAGAATCTCCCGTAGGATCATCTGTCAAAGATCAACAAACATTGAAGCAAGAATATGAGTTAATTGAATTCACCAGTAATACTGTAGAGGAGTTTAAAAAGACAGTGAATAAGACAGAGACTGCTTGTGCTGAATTTTGTAGGAGAGTACTCCTGACCTATAACCGATGTTAGACTTCTGCTATGAAAATATTGGAGGTGCTTTCTGAACATGAACTGTTTTTATAACATTTACAGGACAGATACAGTAAGGATGAACAAGCAATATAGCAAGCCAATGATTTGGATGAAAGGGTATTGAAAAATGAAGCATCACATGTAGATCATTCTAACTTATGAATTTCTTCATGTTGTGAATGTGATCTTGCTTATTTCTGTGAAATTTCCACAACCATAGTTGAGTAATGAATGTTTTAAATTAACAATGAGCTATCTCTTTGTTCATCTTTTTGTTGATATTCATGTGTTATGAAATGTTAACAACTATATGTAAATTTCCTAATGCATGTTATACAATATATTAATCACCATTAATTACAGTATTGCTCCCTAGGGATAGATTAATTAATCTTAGTTAGTTTTTCTTTATTTGTGATTTAGGAGCGAGAGAGATAAGACGAGAGGTGAGAACTTGCGCATCACGTTGCGACCCTCCTCGTTATCTTTATCGCCTTCATTTAGCTAGGAAACTACACATCATACATAAAGATAAAAAACTAACAAAATAAACCTACAGTGGACTGAGCCGTAATCGGTAAAACACTTTAACTGTTACTTGATCTACGGTAGTCGGACCGTAAACTGGACGGATTCCCCATACCAAACAATAACAAGCTAGTTGGGAAAGTTTATTGGGGAGAATCCCTACTGTTGTTACCTGTGATTTTCTAGGCACCAACACAAGTTCTTTTACAATGCTATGGTCTCTCATAAATTGTTGTTCATTATGCAAATAAAGTTGAAGAATTCTTACATGATTGTTTACCCGTTCCCAAATATTACAAAACATGGATATATACCTTAGTATAATTACTATCTCCCTACAATACTCATTAGGGTTATAATATATTGAATGTTATGAAAAGTGTTGTAAGCATAGTTCCTTTATAAAATGTTAATGGATGCAGGCTGCTCCAAAGAGGTCTCAAACTATAATATAAAACCCACATTTCACAAATATATCTGAAGCCACGTGGTCGATGTTCATTGGTTAGGGTTTTGACCTTTGGGGTTTACCATATAAGTTCTCGTAAACCCTAAAAAATCACATTTACCTAACTATTTTCCATTTATATGGAATGGGAGGGCCACAGGCTCATGGCCGTATGGCCTCGCCATTTCTCTCCTACTACAAATGAGAACTTTCACTTCTATGGCTTTCCTTTACCTATGAGAGTCTTAACTTCCTTGCCATTCTCTGCATATGCGAGGTCTATTGCTATTCTTTATCTCTGTAAGTGCGTGGTATTTGTCACCATTACCAAGCCTCTGTGTGAGCTATCCTTTGACATTGGTGTACCGGTAAAACTTTGTAGTGTGAGTTCACTGTTTGGTTTACTTCGGCGTTGATTTGGAATTCCTTGTTAGGGTTTCTTGATGGTTCTTCTTTCGTTTCTTTGCGTAAATGTTCTGGTGGCTAGGGTCTATTCTCATTACCTAGTTCGAGGCCAAGGTCAGTTTCTTCAGGTGAGGAATTTCTTGTATTTTATAACTACTCTACACTTGTTCATAAGCTATTAACTCTGTCATTTGTATACATTTCTAATTTAGTGTTTTAATATACTTGTGCAGGATTTCAAGTGAAGGGTATGTGCTAGAATATGCCATAGAAACTCCACGTTAGGATTACATGCTTCGTATCCATCATGGTAATCCTGAGTCTCACATGAGGTTTCTCCTGCACTAGTTTTATGGTGTTTTTTTGTTGATACTATCCTCTTGGTTCTTGGATTACAGCTCGACCATGGCTACATTGTGATGATCTACTTGGTTTTGGAAGGCCATATGGCCGAGACTGTGATATGGTGTTAAGATATCTTTGAAGCCCTAGTGGTTGTATCGTGATGGAATACTTTTGGAACTTCACGACCGTGATCGAATAAAAATATTATGGGGCCTTCTCGACCATATTTTTTATTCCAGTAGAGTTATTTTTGAACATGCTATTAAGCCATGTCTTTTTTATGTAAAAAGGCCATTAGGCCGCATTCGAAGTGGATGTATTAGTGGTTTATGAAGAAAGAGGTTTAGGGTTTGGATACTGTGTAAAATTTTGAATAAGCTTTTAAGTTTACTGTTGTAATTTACATATAATTGATAATATATATATATATATATATATATATATATATATACTTTGGTTTTGAAGAAAAATATGGCATGCTGTGAGATTCTTATCAGTTCTGGTTTATCTTCCATTCTTTGTAAATTAACCTAAACAGAGTTATTGTTACTGCAATTGATATTTGTTTTGATTATGTTTAAAAGTGAATTGCAATTTTCAAACAGTTGGTTTTTATAATATAATTTGGTTTTTACTATCAATAACAATTACTTCAGTGAAAAGATAGAAGAAAGGTTGATTATACAACCTAAGTCTTTACTGTATTTCCTGGGTTAGAACATTTTGAAAGGTCTTTTACTTAATTTCTCTTAGTTTATGTTTACCATACATTTTTAATATTGTTTCTTCAATATAGGTTTTAGTTATAAAATCCTAATTACTTTTAAATTAATACATAGTTAATATTTTATTATAATGTTATTCTAGTTCATTTTACTTATATTAATGATGAAATTATCTCAATAAATTTCTATCCTTATTTGTTGTTTCTTTAAGTTAACACTGCTTATTTATTTTCTATTTTTATAATTCCTTTTTGGTTACTATAATAATAGACTTATAGTAAATAATCTATATACTGTGTAAATAAATACACAGACTAATTATATATATATATATTTTTAATTATTTCTTAAAGACATATTTGTTTATGTTATGGTATTGTACTATATCTAAGTAAAACATCTGAACTAGAAAGGAATAACATACTTATGATTAACTCTTATGAAATATGTAGAAGGTAAATAAACACATTCAAGCATACTTCATTCAATACTTATTAGAATTTTAATTTAACCTACTATACTAGAGTACTACCTTTAAAAAGGTGTTAAAAAATACAGTTAGGTATTTTTCTAATCTATCAGTAAAATTGGAAATTCTTCTAATCATTTACCCTAATCCATATCTAATACAGCATTTGACTATCTTCTTCATAGTAAAGTATTTCATTAACTAATCCTAACAACAACAGAACAGAAGCATAACACATTATTGCTTAAACTCAATCCTTCTAGATGTAAATAAACAATTAGAAAACTAGATAGATCATGTAGAACCTGGAAATGTAGAGGAGGTGACAATATCTTAAGGAAATTGTTCCTCCCATGAAACTCCTGGACATAGCTGAACTGCAAATCTCAGGACCCTTGAGCTTGTCTCCTAGTCCATCTGGTAGAAGTACTGGGTGAGAGATGTAGTTTTGTAATCCTCTACAACTCTATTGAGTATTCAGCAGTAAATTTGTTATGCTTGCAGCAGTATGAACTCGGCTTAGAATAGCTGCACTAGTTTAGAACTTCAGCACTTTTCACTCAAGCAAAACTTTTTCTAGTCCCCTCCATCAAATTTTATTATGCACTTAATTCACTTAGAATTTTCACAAGTCAAGAATAAGCAGCCTCAGCTATCTTCAATGGGAAGTTTTATTAGCATGCCTANAACACGCCAACAATAAATTTTGTGAGTTGGAATTCAAGAACCAATAGAATTTCAATAAAATGAGTCAACCATAATGGTTGAATTGACATATTTGTCATAAACAAAACTAACTTTTTTGCTCATATTTTCGACATATCTCCTTGTGTTTTTACTCAAATTTCAAGCGAGAGAGCTCGTTGGATGTGGAATTTAATTTTATATCCAATGAGTACCCACACTGCATACTTTTTATGGACCTCGCTACTCCAAAAATAAGAAATACCTGAAAAAATGTGATGATGACATCATCATCACATTTTTTCAGGTATTTCTTAGTTTTGGAGTAGCATGGTCCATCAAAAGTATGTGGTGTGGGTACTTGTTGGATGTGGAATTAAATTCCACATCCAATGAGCTCTCCCGCTTAGAATTTGAGTAAAAACACAGGGAGATATGTCAAAAATACAAACACAAAAAGTAGTTTTTTTCATTCTTACTCCAAAATTAATAACTATTATTTTATTATTTTAACTATTATTTTATTTTTTTAACTATTATCTTATTATTTTCCTTAGGAGGCCCATTTTAGACCTCAAATTTCCTCTAATGGGTCTTTTGGGTCAGTTTTCACTTAATGAGCCACCTGCTCTTGTTCCACTTTCTTGGAGAACATGACCACCAAAATAGGGAATTTTCCTCCTGCAACAGCTAGAAGTAATTTGAGGATGGTGCCAAGTGTCAATCTACTCTCAACCCAGCCTACTCCATGAACTTACCAATAAAACACTCATTTAACAGCTTACTTAAGCTGTTGTCTCATCTTTCATTTATTAATTAATAAAATATTCATCAATTACATTCAATTATCCTTGACCCCACTTGGTCATTAATTACAAACTTTATAGTAAAATATAACATAATGTTTCTTAAAACTTAAAATGTTTTGCAATTTGGGGGTTGTGACATACACACCCCCTTATATTATAACATCATCCTCAATGTTATTTATTCTTCATCCTCACAATTTCCCTGGAACAAAATTGGATATGCAGCCCGCATATGACTCTCCAATTCCCAGGTAGCTTCTTATGGACTAAGGTGCTTCCATTGCACCTTCACTTGACCAATGGTGTGATTTCAAAGTAAGATATCCCTCCTTTTAGAGGATACAATCCGGTTCCACCAGAAAATATCCTTCGGGTTCCACCTGCACATCATTCCAGTTTATAACATGAGTAGCATCATGTACATGTTTTTTTAACACCGAAATATGAAAAACATTATGAACCTTCAAATTTGGTGGTAAAGCCAATTGATATGCCACCTGTTCTATTCTAGACAGTATCTCAAAAGGTCCGCAATATCGGGGTGCTAACTTAGCACAACTTCCTAATCTCAAGGAAATATTTTTAGGCCTTACCTTTATAAATACATGTTCACCCAGTGGAACTCTTTTTGAGTTCATTTAAGATATGCTTGACTTTTATGCCTGTCTTGCACAACATTCAAGTTACCTTGCACCTATTTTACAATTAACTCCATCTCTTTTAGTAGTTCAGGTCCTAATACTAACCTGTCAACTGGATTACTCCATGAGATGGGGGTATTGCACTTCCTTCCATACAAAATTTCAAATGGAGTATATCTTGTTGAATATTGGTAGTGATTGTTGTAAGCAAACTCTACTAGGTGTAAGTAATCTTCCCATTTACCTCGTTGTTCCTTAACATACATTCTGAGCATATCTTCCAACACTTGATTCACTCTTTCAGTCTGTCCATTCATCTAGGGATGAAAAGAGGTACTGAAATTTAAAGTAGTATTCAGACCTTTAAACAAAGACTTCCAAAAATTTCCTGTAAACTTAGGTTCACTGTCTGAAATTATAACTTTTGGTATTCCATGTAAACGAAATATTTGTTTCATGAATATATCAGCAATATTAGTGGGCTTGTAAGTGGTTTTTACAGGTATAAAATGAGCTGCTTTACTAAGTTTATCAACAACTACCATTATCGAGTCATTGAGATTTTGATTTCTAGGTAGACCTATAATAAAATCAAGACTGATTATTTCCCACTTTCGACTAGGGATAGGTAATGGCTGTAGTAATCTGGCTGGACGCTGGTGTTTAGTCTTAACTTGTTGACATTCAAAACACTTGGCAATGTATTCTTCCAATTCATTCTTCATGTTTGGCCAAAAATAATCCTTCTGCAACATGATTATAGTCTTCTGATAACCAGGATGTCTGGAGTAAGGAGCCTTATGAATTTCATTTAATATCAGTAACTTAATCTTAGGTACATTAGGTATATACAACCTATCTTTATATAGTAATAATCATTTTTTGTTTAGACTATACCTTGTACTTAAACTTTCAGTTAAATTTTCTGTTACTTTTGCTTGTAATTTCTGATAGTTTTCATCAAATCTCACTCCTTCCTCTAGTTGTTCTTCTAAATCTATTTTATAAGTGTTGATTGCTTCTACAAAATTTAGTTTTTCATTTATGCTTATAGCATCAGCAACCTTTTTTTCTTTTCCCTTAATATGTTGGATTTCAAAACTATACTCACTAAGGAAAGCTAGCCACCTAGCTTGCCTTATGTTTAAGTTAGGTTGATCCAATAAATATTTTAATCCTTTATTATCTATCATTAATATAAACTTTATTTCGATTAAGTGATGGCATCACATATTTAAAGCATGTATGATGGCAGCCAACTCTCAATTGTAGGTTGCATAGTTTTTCTCATGAATATTAAGCTCCCTAGACTCATATACAATTACATGTCCTTCTTGAGTTAAAAATACACCTAGACCGCCATTGCATGCGTCAATGCATATTATAAAATCTTTAATAGGATCAACAGTTCTTAAGATTAGGGTAGTAGTTAGTAATGTTTTTAACTTTTTAAAACTTTCTTCACACTTTTGACTCCACTCGAATTTCTTTCGTTTCTTCTGTAAATAAGTTATGGGATTTGCAATTGTTGAAAATCCTTCAATGAATCTTCGATAATACTGAGTAATCCCCATGAATGACTGTACGTCAGTTACATCTTTTGGGACTGGCCATTCTTTAATTGCTTTTATCTTTTTTGGATCAACTGAGACCCCATTTTTAGTTACTACATGGCCGAAGTACTGTATTTTATCCTTAAAGAAATCACACTTACTAAATTTTGCATAAAGCTGATGTTCTCACAATTCTTATAAAATAATATTTAAGTGCTCCTCATGTTCTTCTTTAGACTTAGAATAAATTAGAATGTCGTCAATGAATACCACCACGAATTTATCAAGGTATTTATGCAATACATTATTCATTAGGCACATGAAGACAATCGGGGCATTAGTAAGCCCAAATGGCATAACAACAAACTCATAGTGACCATATTTCGTCCTAAAAGTTGTTTTAAAAATGTCTTCATCTTTGATTCGGACCTGGTAATAACCAAATCGTAAATCAATATTTGAGAATACATTTTCTCCACATAGCTAATCATACAGATCATCTATGCAGGGAAACATATATCTATTTTTAATGGCCATTTTATTAAGTTGAAGGTAATCTATACATAAACGTAGAGTGTTGTCCTTCTTTTTAACGAAAATAACAGGTGCTCCCCAAGGAGACACACTGGGTTTGATATAATTCTTATCAATAAGTTAGTTTAATAGTGATTTTAATTCATTTAATTCCAATATATTCATCTGATAAGGGGATTTTGAGCTGGGCACTGGACTAGGTACCAACTCAATAGTGAAGTCCTAACTCCCTCTTCGGAGTCAGTCCCAGAATTTCTTCCAGAAATACATCTGAATACCCCCTTAGGATTGGAATATCTTCCCATTTTAGTTTATCCTCATTATTAGTATGTTCTTCATTAAGTACAGTTACAACAAAAGATTTACAACCCTTCTGAACAACTCTCTTTAATTGCGAAGCAGAGATTGTTCTGATTGTTGTTTTCCTATGGATTCCTATTACAGTTACTGTTTCTCTTTCATTATTTACCAAAGTAAAATTTTTATCAAAATAGTTCAGGACTACTCTATGATGTTCTAACCAGTCCATACCAATTAACATATCATAAGAACCAAAAGGAAGTACATTAAGCTTCACAAAGGTTTCAAACTGATCCATGTTTACAGTACAATCTTTTACAAAACTAATCACTTTTCTTTTTGTGCCATTAGCTAGCTGAACTAACCATGACTTTGCAAATTTTTATACTGATAAATTGCATTTTTTTACTAAATCAGAAGAAATATAACTTAAGCTATCCCATGGGTCAATTAATATAGATATAGGTGTTTGATTCAGCTTACCTTCTATTTTCTAGTGCTATGTTGATCCTGGGCATTGTCCTTGCTAAATCACCAACAGTCATCTCCTCCTGCACCATATGTATGTTGCTGACAGTCTTCTTTCAGTTAGGGAAAACTGATGCATAATGAGGACCATTAGATTTCCACATTTTCTTGGTTCTTTATGTTTATTATTTTTAGTGTAATTGTTGTGATTATTAGTAGGTTCTTTATTTCTAGGACCATTTGGGCTTAACTACGAATTATCTTTATTCCCCTGGAAATTCTTATGAGGAAAATTACGCGTGTTGTTATTCCTAAAACTGTGGTTAGGTAGGAAACTTTTCTTCTTTTGTTCAAAATTATTAGATCTTTAGCCTTCCAGCCTTTGACATACTTTCCTTTTTGCGATTTTACTCATAGAAAAAATTCGCCTTTCAGATAGCCTCCTCTAAGGTTTTTGGATTATCATATTCAATTATGTCTTTTATGTGGAAAGGTAAACAACTTAGAAACTGTTGTACCTTCAGCTTCTCATCCACAATATAAGGCACGTAATGTAGCAGACTTAAAAATTTACTGTTTAATTCTTTCATGTTCATTGTTCCTAGTTTTAGTTGGTAAAATTTCTTAGCTCATTCTTCATAGTACTGTTCTAACAAAAACTTATTTTTGAAGTATTTCTTAAAGGTACTCCAGTTAATGTTCTTTCCCCTAATACCTTTTACTCATTTTAGGTCCTGCCACCAAATATCTGCCTTCAAAGTTAGGTTGTAAATGGCCATTCTTGCTTTTAGCTGATTAGAGTAATTATAAATTTGAAAATACTTCTTCATCCCAGACATCCATGATTCGGTCCCTTTTCCTTTCTCAATTTCACCATTGAGAGTTGGTGGTTTTATTTTCTTAAATTCTCCAGAACTTTCTATCACTAGTGTACTGATAATTCTTCCTATGTGAATCGCCATAAATTTCAGAGGACGAACTACTTTCGATTTTAGACTGTTTAGAATTTTTTTATTTTGTGTTGGTAGGACATATCTTCAGATCCTGTTTGTTTATCTTTTTCTTCATTCTGAAATTTTTCCATCAAGATCTATTTCAGCTCCTCTTGAGCTCTCAAAATTCTTTCATTTTTCTTTTTTACTGTTTCCATCTCAGTTCTTTAACAGTTTTTAATAATTATGAAGAATTATTAGTTATTTATTCCTGAACTAGTTCTCTTCTAGAATTAATTCATTCATTAAACGGGGACTCTTCATCTGCATATTCCTCGAGTCTCTCCATACCTGCAGTTTAGCTCAGAATTTTTTTTTGGATAACATTTCAAAAAGAAAAATAATAATCAGTATGCATGCATTTAATTTACTATTTATCTATGCAGGTAAAGCCACATTCAGGCCTAGTGTCTGAACCTGGCTCTGATACCACGTGTAATACTCCAAAACTTCGTAAAAATTTATAATTTTTCATACGACATTAAATGTTTACAATCGTCCCTACTGAGGAACATTTAACTCTTAACAGTTAACCTAAATAGGTTTAAACTAGAACTAATTCTTTTGTTAATTTATAGTTCCGCATACTTAATTGTTTGTTTTCATAAATCATTATTAAGGATTTGATTTAGTAGGTTATGATTTGGAACAACAGGAATTGAAACATCTGTTTAATTACTAGTGCTAAGTTTGTTTTACTATTTTGTGAAAAATATGAAGGAACTTCAGTTGAGATCGAGGCTTACTTAGATTTTTAGCTAATGCAATGAAGTGATGCTTCTTTTACAGGTCTTTTATAGGTAACACATTTTGTTACTAGTTTCTGAATCAAGATTATTATCTCAACTAGAATAAAATATAATGTTAGTAACTTTATTTATTTTACAGCTTTGAACAATAAATGAGGTATTGTTGAGTCTATATATATTTATGTTTTAATTAGTTTTTTGGTAACATAAGTGTCTAGTAAACTGAACATAGTCCAGTTGTTCTACCATTCACTTCAACTTTAACTTGTTCATCTAATTTTTATCAGTCTATTATAAATTTAGCTCCTGTATATAATTCTAGTGAAAGGTAATGGTATAGCATATCCTTTTATACTAAATTACTAGATGTTGAGTTAATTCAAGATTATTAGTTTTCAACAATAAACAAGTTAATTAAACTCTAAAATCTAGATATAGTCATAAAGTACACATGGAAATAAAAACCTAGTGCATAAGACAATTTACTAAATGTTATAGTACTTGTCAACTAGAGATGCAATAATACAAATTTAATATCTTTAAACTATAGTATTACTACTTTTGTGTAAGAAAGAATAAGATCATCTTCTACAACATCTATTCTACCTAACCTTTGTAACATTCTTTACCTTACAAGGGGAAAATGAAAAACAAACATTAGTATCTTATAACGATACTAAATTAATACATGGACTAGGAATCAGCTATGCAACTTTCTATACTTGCAAGCATTCATACATAATTGATTAAGTATTTAACAAGGTCTTTTACAATGCTATGGTCTCTCATAAATTGTTGTTCATTATGCAAATAAAGTTGAAGAATTCTTATATGATTGTTTACACATTTCCAAATATTGCAAAACATGGATATATACCTTAGTATAATTACTACCTCCCTACAATACTCGTTAGGGTTATAATATAGTGAATGTTATGAAAAGTGTTGTAACCATAGTTCCTTTATAAAATGTTAGTGTGTGTAGGCTGATCCAAAGAGGTCTCGAACTATAATATACAACCCAAATTTCACAAATATATCTGGAGCCACATGGTCGATGTTTGTTGGTTAGGGTTTTGACCTTTGGGTTTTACCATATAAGTTCTCCTAAACCCTAAAAAGTTGAATTTACCCAACTAATTTCCATTTCTCTAGAATGGGAGGGTTGCAGGCTCATGGCCACATGGCCTCACCATTTCTCTCCTCCTGCAAATGGGAACTTTCGCTTCTATGGCTTACATTTACATATGAGAGTCTTAACTTCCTCTCCATTCTCTGCATATGTGAGTTTTACTGCTATTCTTTATCTCTGTGAGTGTGTAGTCTTTGTCGCCATTACCAAGCCTCTATCTGAGCTATCCTTCGACATTGGTGTAGTGGTAAAAATCTGTAGTGTGAGTTCAGTGTTTGGTTTACTTCGGCGTTGATTTGGACTTCCTTGTTAGGGTTTCTTGATGGTTCTTCCTTCATTGCTCAGCCTAAATGTTTTGGTGGCTGGGGTCTGTTCTCGTTACCCAATTCAAGGTCAATGTCAGTTTATTCAGGTGAGGAATTTATTTGTATTTTATAACTATTCTACACTTTTTCATAAGCTATTAACTCTGTCATTTGTATACATTTCTAATTTACTGTTTTATTATACTTGTGAAGGCTTTCAAGTGAAGGGTCTGTGCTAGAATATGTAATAAAAACTCCACGTTGGGATTCCAAGCTTCATATCCATCCTGGTAAGCCTCGGTCTCGCCTGAGGTTTCTCCTGCACTAGTTGTATGGTGTTTTTTTGTTGATATTGTATGCTTGGTTCTTGGATTACTGCTCGGCTGTGGCCACATTGTGATCTACTTAGTTTTGGAAGGCCATATGGCTGAGACTGTGATATGTTGTTAAGAGAAATTCGAAGCCATAGTGGTTGTATCGTGATGGAATGCTTTGGGCCTTCACGGCCATGACCTGATAAAAATATTATGGGGCCTTCTCGACCGTAGTTTTTATTAAATTAGAGTTATTTTTGAATAGGATATTAAGCATTTATTTTTGTCATAAAAAGTCCATTAGGCCGCATCCTAAATGGATGTAGTAGTGGTTTATGAAGAAGGAGGTTTAGGGTTTAGATATTGTGTAAAATTTTGAATAAGCTTTTAAGATTACTGTTGTAATTTATATATAATTGATAATATATATATACTGTGGTTTTGAAGAAAAATATGGCATGCTGTGAGATTCTTATCGGTTTTGGTTTATCTTCCATTATTTGTAAATTAACCTAAACAAAGTTATTGTTACTGCAATTGATATTTGTTTTGATTATGTTTAAAAGTGAAACACAATGTTCAGACATTTGGTTTTTAAAATATAATTTAATTTTTACTGTCAATAACAATTACTTCAGTAAAAAGATAGAAGAAAGGTTGATTATACAACCTAAGTCTTTATTGTATTTCCTGGGTTAGAACATTTTGAAAGGTCTTTTACTTAATTTCTCATAGTTTATGTTTACCATACGATTTTAATACTGTTTCTTCAATATAGATTTTATTTATAAAATCCTAATTACTTTTAAATTAATACATAGTTAATATTTGATTATAATGTTATTCTAGTTTCATTTTACTTAGATTAATGATGAAATTATCTCAGTCAATTTCTAGGCGTATTTACTATTTCATTAAGTTAACCCTGCTTATTTATTTTCTATTTTTATAATGCCTCTTTGGTTACTATAATAATAAACTTATAGTAAATAATCTATCTACTATGTAAATAACTACAAAGACTAAGTATATATATATATATATATTTTAAATATTTTCTAAAGACAGATTTGTTATGCTATGACATTGTACTCTGTCTAAGTAAAACATCTGAACTAGAAAGGAATAACATACTTACGATTAACTCTTATGAAATATGTATACGGTAAATAAACACATTCAAGCATACTTCATTCAATACTTATCAGAATTTTAATCTAACCTATTGTACTAGAGTACTACCTTTAAAAAGGTGTGAAAAAATACAGTTAGGTATTATTCTAATCTATCAGTAAAACTGGAAATTCTTCTAATCATTTACCCTAATATATATATATATATATAATCCATCATTTGACTATATTTTTCACAGTAAAATATTTCATTAACTAATCCTAACAACAACAGAACAAAAACATAACACATTATTGCTTAAAATCAATCCTTCTAGATGTAAATAAACAATTAGAAAACTAGATAGATCATGTAGAACCCATAAATGTAGAAGAGGTGACAACGGCTTAAGGAACCTGTTCCTCCCAACCAACTCCTAGATATATCTGAACTGCAAATATCAGGACCCCCGAGCTTGTCTCCTGGTTCACCTTGTAGAAGTACTGGGTGAGAGATGTAGTTTAGTAATCCTCTGCAACTCTACTGAGTATTCAGCAATAAATTTGTTCTGCTTGTAGCAGTATGTACTCAGCTTAGAATAATTGCACTAGTTCAGAACTTCAACACTTTTCACTCAAAACAAACTTCTACTAGTCCCCTCCATCGAATTTTCTTGTGCACTTAATTCGCTCGGAATTTTCACAAGTCAAGAATGAGCAGCCTCAGCTGTCTTCAATGGGAAGTTTTATTAGCATGTCTAGGTCTTGTTGGCCTGACTTCTGACCTAGGCCAACTAAGGAGATTAAGCCCACACAAGTCGCTTAAAGCAGCTTCCGGTGTGTTTGAGATAGCAAAATATCGCAAGTTATGGTCCTGCTACCAACTGAATTTTTCTCTTAAGGAGAAATTAAAATTCAGTAAAAATTTATTCTAATCATATTTCTATTTAAATAAACCCTAAAATTAGTTTTCTAAGACTTAAATTATCCTAAAATTGCTTTCTTACTGAAAGCATTCTATTTTGAGGATTTTGTATCGAATATTCTAAATTTTAAAAGACTATTTATAATTATTCTAAAATTAACCTACTTTTATTTAACAAATGTTAAATGTAAACTATACTTAAAATAACACTAACTAAATTATTCTATCCCAGATGAGAGCAATTTGAATATTATATTAATTATCAATTAATATTTCAAGTAAATAGAGGGATAAATGAGTAAGATTTAAATGAAAATATTTAAATCTTCCACACTAAATCATTCTGCTATATATTTACTATAACAGAAAATTTAAAATAAACAATTACTTTAAACTTTTCTGGAATATTTTATTTGAATAGAAGATAATGTTCATAATTAAAACATTGCAAAATACAAATTAAATCAAACAAACATAAATATGTATATTATTATGTGTCAAATTTTCAATAAAAATACTGATTAATTCAATTATAATAACATACTAATTCAAATAGCAATATTGTGTTGACAAAGTGTAATATCAGATAATGAATACAAGCATAACCAAGTATACTGCATCAATATTATAAGTATAAGATGATATATTGAAATATATTATAAAAGTATCCAAAATAATACCGATCAACGATACGAGTTGGAAAATTTTCAGTCACATTCCACCTTCGAAGATAAAACCTCAGTAAGGAATAAAAATAGTACTGAAATAATATTTCAATGATGTTTTTCTTCAACCACTCCATCCTCATAGTGTCTCCTCCACTATGCAAACAAAAATTTTACAAAATAGAAAACAGAATAATGAAAACAAAGTTTCTCTTATCCTGTCGAGACTCCTGGTTATAATTCAAATTATAAAAACTACAAATAGGAAATAGAACAATGAAAGACTGTCTTTATTCTACTGCGACCCCCCCCTCTCTACCTGTAGTCCTATCTCCTGTTTAAATAGAGAGATCAAATTCTATCAAACTTCAAAAACGGATCTGGACGTAATAGAAAATTCCTGTAAACTTTGGCTGAAACCGACTCAAATATCTCACAGGTCGTGCATTTTTTTGGAAAATGGCTGGCGGTTATGGGTAATTCGGCCCATTTGTGAAGTGGGTTTTTAATGGATCGAGCTGATTCTTCATCGTTTGCTTACAATCATCCACGCAACATGGTCTCCTTGTTTTGGTGCAGGCTTCTGTTAGATGAGCCGGTTGTCACAAATTTGAATCGCATCCCCATCATCGTCAAACCTGCACATTAAAATATATATAAAACAATGCAGATTATAAAAACAACATATCAAATGAAAAGAGAAATGATAGTTTTAGAAAAAGAAGAAATGAAAATAATAAATATTAACGAATCTCCCTTCTTCATTGATTCACTGAGCCTTGACTTCAACGATCTCCTCTCCTTCTGCGCATTTGTAGAAATGCACCAAAAATATCCATCTGTTGATCTAATAATAAGCATATCTCATGAATAACCATCGTATGTATTCATGACTGATCTTTCAACAAACATGTGACAGCTTTGTGAACTGGTGGCATAATCTTCTCACCGCTTTTAATGTGGCAAACTATCTTAATTAAGAGCCAACGATATTTCAAGGAGATATTATTGCATACTACAACAAACTCAGTTATTCTGGGAAGTCTAACAGTCTATGGATTAAGTGAGCATCTCTTCGTTTTAATTCAAAACTCTTTGATCTTGCTGCATGTGATCTAGTACAGCCAACACACGATACTCAACGAACTGACTTTATCCAGGTCTTCATCAATATTTGGCACGAAAAAGGATCTGACGTTTCTCAAAACAGTCTTTTATTTTTCCAGATTGTTGTGATAATATCTCTAGTCCCCATGTGACAATATATATTTTGAAATGAAGTTTCATGCTGACGAATATCCTCTTGCGTAACCTAGAGAAATACCGTGCAATTGCTATCCTTTATCGTTGGAAAATGAAAATGTATTACACTAATATATTAATGGTAGCAAAGTCCTCATTTTAATCCGGCACTGTCTTTCTTTCCATCTAATCTCATTAGCATCCTTGGTATTGTTCACGGTGATGGACTTCCAAGATGTTTCTTTTAAATTAAATTCATTGTGAATTTCCCTATACATCAAAAGGAGTTAAATAAACCAATGATATGAATACCATAAATTATCAACGACATTTTAAAATAATCCTAATCAAGAGAAAACTAAGTTTATGCATGCCAGCTTGTAAAGTAGCTTGACTAGATAACTTTTTCAAAATTAAAATGTATCATAGTAAACTTAAGAGAATTACCCTTTTATATATATATATATATTAAGAGAAAAATTGAATTTGTTCACTATTTAAAAGAGTATATATTATCTCAGTGATAAAATATGGATACATTTTTATAAAGTGTCTTCTAAAATGCACATACTTTATTGAAGTTTATGAATGTATAAAGTAATTCGAATAGGAGTCACATGTTTAAGTTTTGATCATGATTTTTCATGTATATTAACAAGATTGTGCATGTATATAATTAATTTTAAACTTTTTAAATTAAAGAAACGTAATTTTAAATAGGTCTTTTGTAAAGATATAAAGTATTTATTTTAAATTGTTTCCAATTGCAAAGACCTAGAAGAATAAATATTTCCTTTTCTTTTCTTTTATCTTATTTAAATTAAAAGTTTCATAAAAAATGATAAGAATTGATGTTTTATTTAATTGAAAGATCATAACTTGTCTCAAACATTTAGAATAAGTATTCTTAAAACCTAGCTTGAGTCAAAATAAGATTGAGCTTGGATTGAGCTTTTATTAATTTGTTTGAAGTATAAAATTGTATAAAGAAGGACAAATTAAATATCTAAATAATTTATTTCAATCCACCAAAAGTCCAAAAATTCACTAACACAATGAATGATCAAAAACTTGGAGAAGTTGTCAAAACATAATATCAATCCAATAAAGTCAAGCCAAAGCATGCAATCAACTTAGATAAGGCCTTCCAAGGGTATGCAAGTATTGAAGAGCAACTAGGAAGTGACAAGGTTCAAACAACACATCATTCAAATCATCAAAACCTCATGAAATGAAAAACAAAGTCAAGAAAAAGCGCAAAAAGGTAATAAATCTAAAGAATGAAATCACGAAACTGCGCTGTCAAACCAAGCAAGATAAGATGAAAGAAAAACCAAAAGATAAATATTTACAAAATTTACAATGGGGCCCCTTTATTATTATAAAATCAAGGGGAGTTGTTGGGGTTCCAACAGGTCTTTTGGGTCAGTTTTCACTTAATGAGCCACCCGCTCTTGTTCCACTTTCTTGGCTAACATGACCACAAAAATAACGAAGTTTCCTCCTGCAACAACTAGAAGTAGTTTGAGGATGCTGCCAATTGTCAATCTGCTCTCAACCCAGCCTACTCCACCAAGTGACCAGTAAAACACTCATTTAACAGCTTCCTTAAGATGTTGTCTCATCTTTCATTTATTAATTAATAAAATATTCAGCAATTACATTCAATTATCCTTGATCCCACTTGGTCATTAATTACAAAATTTATAATGAAATATAACATAATGTTTCTTAAAACATAAAATGTTTTGCAATTTGGGGAATGTGACAAGTAGTCTCACATGGGAACTCATGCTAGGGACATGGAAAAACTTTAGGATTCCATAGCCCCGTAAATAAGAAATAGAACCAACATATTCCCTAGCTCTGACATTATCATCCTCATGTTTTCTTTCTTTCCACACAACCATTTTGACTGAAATGACCTGCCAAAACTAAAATTGAAGTATTAGAACACATAATCAACCTTTGAAAATAATTTAAAGATATTATTTTGGATGGGTCGTTGATATTTTGGGAGTACTCTATGGCACCTTTGCTATTTCCTTGAGACAGAGCAGTGGCACCGCCTATTCAGGCATGAAAACTGTGGTTCTGCTTGAGAACCACCTTTCCCACAAAGGGAAAGAGTGTTACACTGAGTGCAATTTTTACGCTAGGGTGAAAACCTCAAAACCCCTAAATATGTGTTTGGAAAGGAAAATTTTGACCATGAAAATGTTAAGGATGGTTTTAGCACCTACATGGCGTAGACAGATCAAGAATCAGATAGGTAATGACTCTGGAATATTTGCCTGAATTCTGCACACAATTGCTCCAAATGAGCTCTCCAAACTTGGTAAATAGTAAAATGGCATGTTTTTATTATTTCATTGGCTTTTGTATGAATATATTAGGGTTTTATTGCATTAATTTAATCTTTTTAATTATTTCATTAAAGATGGCATTTTTATATAGTCATTAAAAGCTGGTTTTTAATATCTTGGAGATCTAATAGTTTTTTTAAAGGCTTTTGGAGGGATAAAAGTAACAAGTTTTTGTTATGAGCAATTTTGTTTTTTACATTTTCATACTTCCATAAAATGGGAAAATTCATTGAGTGCTAATTTCGACATTTTGGTCGTGCTCTTTAAACCTAGTACCAAAGTTCCAAGACAAATTTCGCTTCTTTTTGGGCTCGTTAAAACCACTCATCACAAAAATAAACCCTAATGGAGTCTTCTTTAATATCTTTTCAGACTCCTTAAATGTGAAAATATTGCTGAGTGAACTTGTCTTCTGTACAATCATAAAGTACCTAAAGAGTTGTCTTCTCGATGGTAGTTTACCCCTTTTCGGTTCAGATTGACTAGTTAAGAAAAATGAATACTCCAGCCAATCATGAATAGAAGCGTTCTCGTGGGAATTATTTTATACTTTTTCGGGCCCTAGGGACTTTCATACGAAAAATGACCCTTTGGAGTCTTATTCCATTTTCATTTAGACTCTATAAACATGAACGATACCGAGTTAAATTTCAATGGACTCGTTAAATTAAACACTAAGAGACCCTCTTTTGGGAATGAACCCCTCCTTTCTTAGGTTCATGAAATGTATGAGAATGGACTTATCTGAGGATAAGTTACAATGAGTCTTTTTTACCCTCTTTGGACTCGTAAAAAATCAAAGAGGCACTCATCAATCATGATGGGGAAATTAAGGAAAGAGAACTATTTCATTTTGCAGATAATGGCATTTAGTAGTCACCTTTGAACATGACACTTGTCTTTGTTTCATTTAGTCAATTGGGTATTCATCTTGCTTCCAATTCGATTCACTTTCATGAGTCATGTCACTCCTTTGAATCTTTTAAAGAATGCATCGTCTACCATCACCTTAAGTCCTCATAATATCTGCCTGGTCTAGTCAATGCTTCCAAGTCTTCAGTCGTGCTGCCTGATTTTCAAAGGAAAATTGAGAGTTTACCTCTGCAGTCAAAACAACCTTTATGTCGGTACCTGTTGTAATCTCACAGATCACATAAGGTTACCAATAATACATACTAAACATACATAAATATAAATAGAGACAAGAGACAAGAACAGATAGGACAGAACATAATACTTTATTACAATGAGTTCATACAAAGCACAGAACTGAACTGAGTTCTTGTGTGGCTCAATAGCCTAATATATACAACTTAGAAACAGTTACAAAATAACTACCTGTCGGTTTGGTGAACTGATGCGACTGTTAGTTAGCCGACTTAATTAACTGGTTTAGTCGACCGACCGACTTAGTCGGTCCATCGACTTAGTTGGCTGACTAAGTCGGTCTTCGTTCAAGTCGACTTATATCGACTTGCTCCTTCTACATCTCCCCCATGAACAAAACGTTTCTTCGTCCCGAAGAAACAGGGAGGTACAAAAATTGTTAGTGTTGGTCGGACCCTGCAAAACTGCTACTGAGGTGGACTGTGCAGACGGATAGTTGGTCTTCTCTGGACGCATACTTCGACTATTGCTGGTGCAGTGACGACAAGCTGATGCTGGAAGTCTATCCATGTCTGCAAGGCTTTCTGAATGTCGATCGTTAGAGTAGTTAGACTTGACACTGACATCTTTTCTGCCATGGGCATTTCTGCAATGTTCTCCATGTTGGGACCCAACATTTGGTTCTGTTCTTCTGCAGCATCAAGGAGTCTTTTCATCTGCAGGAAGATGTTGTCGACCTTTTCTAAGTTTGGAAGGGCTTGCTGAACCCACTGATGAGCTTCGTGTTCTAGCTTCTGCAGTTTGTTGTTTTCCATCAAAATCTGCTCTTCAATGGTCTGCCTCATGTCTGCCTCTGTCGACTTACGTCCCTCCAAGGCCTGAATACCTTGTCTTGTCTTCCTGGTCTGATGATAGACTTGCCCATAATGAGTAGGCTAGTCTCTTAGTACTTCGTCAGTAACAATGGATTCCTGCATATGGTCCTGTAAGACTTTGTAGGCTTCCGAAAATGCAGTGTGTTGGGTCAGGAGTAGTCGGGCAGTCTCTTCCTTTTTCTCTGCCTTAGTCTCTTGGAGATATGTCTGGATGGTTGACACCAAGCCTTCAAAAAGCTGATACGCCCGTTCCAGAGGTCGATCTGTAGCAACGTCGATCGGTCCTGGGACAATAGTTTGTGCAAGAGACCTACATTTGCCGAGAAACTCGACCTGTTCGGCCTCCTTGTCCTTGAGTTCTTTTCTTTTGGAGACCATCCTCTTCTTTGACTCTTTGGCCAAAGTTTTAAGTAGTTGGCCGACCTCTATGTCGGTCAACAAACTTGCATCTTTTAGGCTTATCCGCAGGCTGGACGGTCTATGATGCTCTTTTTTCTTTTGTTTTTCTGCTTCTTGTTCCTGAGTACCTGCAGTGGTTGAAGTTGGATCTGTGGTTGGTGGAACGGAGGCCGAGGGTTTCTCTAGTTGGTTAGGTGGTATAGAAGTCAAGGGTGTTTCTTTTTGAGGAGGGGGTATGGGGGACGGTGGTTTTTCTGTTTGAGGAGGTGGTATGACCACTTCCGGCTGTGAAACTGATGGTGGTTTTGGCTGTGAATCAGGAGGTGGCAGAGGCGGTGGAGATGATGGTGGTGGAGGTGGAGACGGAGTGGGGGAATGGTCAGGGTTCAAAAGGGTGACGGGACTGCGTGGTGGACTTTGGTCGAAAGAGATACCTGCTTCCGACGGTGACGTGGGTGGTTCGTTCTAGGCGTCGGTGTCGATTTTCTCTGTGACAGAATGGATGTCTCCAATCACGTCGCCTCCGTCGTCGATCCTGGTAAATGTCGTTGTTTCTTGGGCGTAGATCTGTTTGTTTGCTTTGAGAGGAGTTGTTGTCCATATTTTCTGTGCCGACTGGAACAGTGTAGGCAGCGTCGCGAAGAAGTCTTTAATCTCAGCGTCCTTGTCGACCCTGGCTCTGAGTGCCTCCAGAATTGCTCTTTGATATTCTTCCATGGGGCCGCCCAACTGCTCTACCGGTGCTTGTTCTTCAACTACAAGCGTTGGAGATGGAGGAGGGGGGGTCGACACAAGGTCGACAACGTTTTCAGGTGTCTGTTTTGTTTTGGCTTTCTTGGGCCGACCTTCTGGAGTGCCTGCCTCGAGATATCATTGAAACTGGGTTTCAACCGATACTTTATTGGCGCAGGCATCTTCAACAATGTCGACAGCCATGGTTGCTAGTTCCTCCTCATCGTCGGACGAGTCAAGAATAAGCTTGCACTTACCCCTGCCTGTTTTTTGTTTTTGAGTCTTGAGTCTTTTCCTGGCGACCGCTATCTCCTTAGCCAGCTTCTTTATGGTGCTTCTGGATAGGGCATACTCAGGGTTGTCATCTTCGACTTCACCTGTCGGTTCTTGAATGGGTTTGACGATTGCTGGAGCCGGAGGAGTTGTTTGTTGCATTGTTGGCTGCGTTTGTATTGTTGGTTGTTGTTATTCTGTCGGCTGGGGGTCGACGACCTGTGCAGTCGGAGGTTTGACAGTAATGTGTACCCGACTAGTGGTCACGGTTGGGGTATCCTCTGACACAAATGTACTAATATACAGATTAAGTTCGTAGTCCTCCTCCTTCTCCTGGTCTGTCAGCGGTTCGATGGTAGAGAAGTCGACCTGTTTGGAAGCCTCTGGAATTGGTACCTGTGTTCCTGCCTGTCGGGTCAACTCGCTGAAAATCTGTTCAACTGTCGGGTAGTAGTCGAGGTCCTGTGCTTTGGGGTATTGACCTCGCATGTACCATACGGATGTATGGTAAAGTGCTAATTGGATATGTGACTCAGCAGGGAGGTTTCGTCGGATGTTCTGGGGCACCCTCCACCTCGTCGTCCGAAACTTCAACTGCTGGAACCAAGTCTCCAAGAATACTTTCACCTGTGCCAACTCATGCAGGGTGCCTTTTTGTGAAAAGGGTTTGAACCTGTGCATGTCAAATCTAGTCGGCTCCTGGAAAACTGGACTGCCTTCCGGACAGAAGTGGTACATAACAATCCAGAGAATAAGCGATGGAAACTTGATTATACCTCCGACCTCTTGGCAGCGCTCACAGATGGTTTTGACCATGTCGGCAACATAGTCTCCCCATCGGTAGACTCTTCCGTTGGTGGCAATTGTGTCGACCACTTCCAGCATCTCCAGTTTGAGGTCGCTGCTTCGACCTGCCAGTGTAAGGGTGACTGTGATGAT
>LPNX010620434.1:62716-119341 GCA_001517045.1 Pseudotsuga menziesii | reverse complement strand
AGGTCACCGGCCGACAAGTTTTTGTTCTTGATGTTACGGTCGTGCCAGGCTTTCTGCTATTGTTTTTGAATTTCCTGGTGTTGAAGAGCCATAACTCTATGTTCTTCTAGCTTACTGAGTTGGAACAGTCGATCCTTTCTTGCATGTTCGACATCGATATGTAGTAGTTGAGCTACAATAGGTGTCTGCTGTCGAAAATGTAGGGGGACGACTGCTTCTTGTCCATATACCAGTTGAAAGGGAGTTTGGTCGGTCGACCGTTTATACGCAGTCCTATATGCCCGTAAGACTGCAGGGATCTTCTCATCCCAGTCATCTTCGTCGGTATTGCATATTTTAGTTAACCCTTTTGTCAATGTTTTGTTGAAGGCTTCAATCGCACCATTCGACTGAGGATGGTATGCTGTACTTCGACGGTGGTCGATGTGAAACTGGTCAGTCAAGTTTTTGATGGTTTTGTTAATGAAGTGGGATCCCTGGTCGCTGATCAATGTGAGTGGACATCCAAATCGAGTAATGATGTTTTCATATATGAATTTAGCAGCTACCTTACTTGAACATGTCTCGACAGGTTCAACTTCTGCCCATTTAGTGACATATTCCACTGCAGTGATAATATATCTTCCACCTGATCGTCGGGCTGGGACAGGGAATGGTCCTATGAAGTCTATAGCCCAAATTTCAAATGTGAGACTAGGGTTTACAGAGATCAGGGGCATTTTTGTGCTCGGCAGTGGTCGACCAAGTCGTTGACATCTATCACATTGACTAACAAAATTTTTACAATCTCTGTGAAGTGTCGGCCACCATAATCCAGACTGTTGGATTTTCTTGGCAGTTGTGTCGGCTTGAAAATGTCCTCCTGCAGGGCCATAATGTGCTTCGTGCATGATTTGGTATCGTTCATGGTCGAGTACACATATTCTAAGGACATTTTCTAACCCCATTTTATATAGAAATCCATTGATGAGGCTGTAAGGGGCAGCCTTCATAGCTAGGATTTGCTTCTTCTTAGTGTTCAGGCCTTCTGGTGCCTGACCTGTCTCCAAGAACTGAGCAATCTCCTCCAGTTCTTCTGGTACCGCTTCTATACAAAATAGGTGTGCGTCCGGCAAGTCTTCGTCGACTCCGGTCGGTTCCTCTCCTGTGTCAATACGGGATAGGTGGTCGGGCCCGACATTGAGCTTTCCCGGTCGGACCACTACTTCAAACTCAAACTCTTGAAAAAGAAGTAGCCATCGACAAATTATTCCATGATGAAGGGGTTTATTAACAAGGTATTTCAATTCTTGATGGTCGGCATAAAATATGAAGGGGTTGGCTAATAGGTAATGTCGATACTTTTGAAGGGCAAAGACCATACCTAGGGCTTCCCTCTCAGTGGTCGAATAGTTCTTTTCGGCCTTATTTAATTTTTTGACTGCTGTAAACTATAGGGTAATCCATTCCATCATCCCCTGGTTGAGTTAAGATTGCTCCAATTGCTATTCCTGATGCATCAATATGCACATGAAATTTGGTCGACCAATTTGGAAATTTAAGGATGGGGGCTTCGACCAGTTTTCTCTTTAGTTTGTTGAAGGAGATTTGGCATTCCTCTATCCACTTAAATTCTTGATCTTCTTTTAGCAGCTCTTCCAGAGGGTAGGTCATGTCTGATTAATGTCTGATAAACTTCCTATAATACGCTGTATGTCCCAATAACACCCAGACTTTTTTAGGGTTTATTGGAGGCTTCAAGTCGAGGATGATTTTAATTTTGGAAAAATCAACCTTAATACCATCTTTGCAAGCAACATGTCCTAGTAGTATCCCTATGGGGGTCATAAAGATACACTTCTTAATGTTTAAGGAGAGTTGGATCTGTCGACATCTCTCCAGCATAAGTCGGAGCCATGTGCAGTGATCTTTTAGGGTTGAATATATAGTCCATTCGTCGAAGTAGACTGCCATGGTTTTATAGATGTATTCCCGGAAATTTTTGACAACAATTCTGGAAAAGACTGCAGGTGCATTCTTTAGTCCAAAAGGCATAACCCTGTAAGCAAAAGAACCAAATTCACAGACAAATGTTGTTGTCTTCTGGTCTTCCTTTGCTATAGGTACTTGGTTATATCCTGAAAATCCATCTGTGAATGAGTAGTATTAATGGCCTGCCACTTCATTCAAGATTTCATCCGCATAGGGGGTTGGGAATGGATCTGTTAGTGTGACTTTGTTAAGTTCTCTAAAGTCGACACAAATTCTTAACCTAGTTGGGTCATGTTTCTTAGGCTGTACGACCATGGGGCTTTCCCATTCCGACTGGTCGATGGGGTAAATGATTCCTGTTGCTAACATGTTGTCTATTTCCTTCTTAACTATCTCCTTATACCTATGAGCTAATTTATAAGGTCGTTTCTTAACAGGTCAGACATCAGGTTTAGTATCTATTTTCATCTCTCCCATTTCCTGTACTAGGCCTTTTAAGTCTTTGTAGTCCTGTGCAAAGACATCTTGGAACTCTCTAAGTAGGTTTACGATTTCAGTGGTTTGATGTTCGTTCCAATAGTCACCAATCTTAGCTATTTTTGGACGGTCGTCATTTGAAATGTCGACCTCCTTGGTTTTCACTTTTGCATCCAGCCACTCTGGTGCTTTAGCTTCATTGATCGACCGGGTTCCCTCTTTGAACTGTGAGAATGTAGCAGGAAAGTCGGCTGCAGTCATTTTGTTAATGTCGGGTTTATCTGTGGTCTCGAATTTCAAGATGGAATAGATAGGTTTGTTAGTTTCGCTGTGGTCAGGGTTCCATCTGAAGCTCTTGCCTGTGGTGTGTTCATTTTCTAAGTGCAAGCGGGTCGACTGTGGTCTGGATGTAGTTTGTATAGTATTACAGTCCTTAACCTGTCGATTGGTCTGGGAGGGTTGATTGACAGTCGGTTGGAGGAATTGTTTGATTTTCTGTGCTGTCTCAGCCAATTTTTCATTTTGAGGTGTAAACTGGAAGTCTTTGATAAAGTTTTCTCTCAATTCCTGCCAAAAGAAGGTTTCTCCCCTCGCTTCCTCCATTTTATACCATTTGTTAGGTAAGTCGTCTAAGGTTGAAGGAAACAAATGGGGCTAGGCTCTCTCGTCTTTGTAACCAAGTCTTCTCCACTCCTTTTCACAAGTCCTAATGTGGTCTTCTGGGTTCTGGCCTTGAGTGAAGATAGGTATTTGGGCTTCCTGTGTTAACTTTTTCCCTCCAAACCGTTCGACAAACAAGGTTGAAGTAGTTGTCCAGGTCTGTAGTTTTGATTGATGGGTATCCCACCATCTAGCTGCTTGACCTGTAAATGTTTCCACTAAGCTTTGCAGTCGACCATGTTCTCCAATATTTTTAGAGACTTGTTCGACATGCATGACTGGGGATTCCCTCTCCTTATACTGGGGTAGTTGAGTATTGTTGAAGTTCGTGGGTTGTAAGGTAGGGCGTTCCCTGAGTTTCTTTTCAAATTTTTTAGGTATAATGGATACGATGAAGCACTGTCGGGTGGGTTTTTTCTGTACTGTTTGAATAGTCCAGCACCCTCTTGCTTGTGTTTCGTAGTTTTCTATCTCCCAGTCATAGAGTTCAGCGTCTGAATTATACCCGACTGAGTCTGGGTTACCTAAGAAAAGCTCCCCTTGGGCGTTTGGTTCAGTATAGTCGGTATTGTTCTGGATTTGATAAAGTTGTTGGACATCAACTTCCTCATCAATCAGTTCAATCCAAGGTTGTCCTTGGGATGGATTAATAGGTACGATGACCTTTTGGCCATGTCCTTTGAGCTTAATTCGTTCTTTTTCTAAAGAGATAGAAGCTTTCATCTTTCGACCCCAAGGTCGACCTACAAGGGCTAGGAAGGAGCTAGATCCTTCCTTTGGGTCAATAATTTCGAAATCAACCTTAGTTGATATTCCCTTGATGGTCGTGTCTACATTTTTCCAAACCCCAATAGGTTCGATGAGGCCTTGGTCAGCTAGTTTGAGGTAAATTCTTGACTCGTAGAGTCAAGGTCTTCGCATCTTTTCCCATGTGTCCCGGGTCATAATATTTACCTGAGACCCGAAATCAAGAACCACTTGTCGGACATGAAAACCTTCGATTTCCAGGTCGACTAGAGGGTCGACATCGTTTTTGTCTTTTTGATTTAGGTTGCAAATGTTCTTAGTTTGTTTTTCAGGGTTAGTACTTTTGATTTTATGCAATAAATCAATGAAGTGGGCTACGGACTCATTTGTTTGAATGAGATGGGTTAACTGTTGTGTCGTGCTAAGTCAACTGTGAATAATGTCTTCTTGCTGTGCAATGTTTTGAAATATGTGTGATGCCTCTTGATAGGTGTGTTTTTGCTTTATAGGGTCTGGATAATTATTTTTGTCTTGTATTTTGCTAATTTGGGGGATATCAGGCCTTGTTTTTGTACCTCGACGAGTGACAATATGCAGATTTTTAGTATGTAATACATCATGCTTTTGTACACAAGACAAGACATTAACATTCTTTTTCATATTAATTTTTTCCAACATAGTAGGACAATCCTCCAACGAGTGATCACCTACTCCACAATGCGTAAAGAATTTCAGGTCAGTTCTGTCCTTGTACGGACAGTCTGTGCATCTGTGCCCCTCTTTATAGCAAATGAAGCACTAGCTAGGTTGATGAGTGCGTATGTCTCGATTCCCAACGAATCGACCTCTTCCAAACCCTTGTCGTTGATTGTCATACCGATGTTCATATCGTCAGCTGTTAGCTTGTTGCCCATTCTGATTGTTTGAATTACTTTGCTCATTAGTCTGTGCTACTGCGTTTGTTTGGTAGACGGCCTGGTATTTTTGTCTATTTTTCAGGTTCAGTTGACAGTCGGCTGTGTTGTGGCTTTTTGTCTCGCAGATGGCACACCAAGAGGCCTTTCCATTCTTCATGTTGTATGGACAGTCAGCTATAGAATGGTCTCCACGTTCCTGGCAGTTGTCGCAAAACGCTTTAGCCTGCACAAAACAGACATCTTGTCGGCTGTACTGCTGTCGACAAGTATCTTTTGAATGACCGGCCGTTGAACAGTTTGTACACCAGATCTCTTGATTCTTCAGGCTCAACTCTTTTAAAGGCTTCTGGACATTTTCTAGCTATTCCTCCAGGTGGTGGTCTGTTGGATATGCAGGGATATCTTCGTCCATCTCGACCTGCAGAGCTTTTGTCAGCGCGTCTTCATATGTCTTGAAAGTTTCCAAACTGATATGTCGGTGAACTTTCTGTGATAGACCTGCAAGGAACCATTGAATTAGTAATTGTTCATCAATAACATAATTGAGTTGGCTCAGTAGGTCCTTCCAGTGTTTGTCATAGTCGCGGACAGTTTCTCCTGGCTTCTGTTGGGTTGTTTTCAGCTTTTTGGCTGCCAAGTGCTTAGCGTCTGGGGTTTTGAAAAAGGACAAGAATTGTGCCTTTATCTCAGCTTTGGTCGCCTTGGGGGTCCTTTCTGTGAATGTCATGAACCATGTCAAGGCTCATTTGCGTAGGGCCCCTACGAACTGGGCCATCTGTCGTTCTTCATCCGTGACCTGGTTTGCTTCCCAGGTCAACTCAAAGACGAACCAATGTCGTCTGGGGTCTTCATCCCCCTCGTAGAGAGGAATGTGAGCAGTGCCGTGACCCATGTCTGAATCACTATCACTACTCTGAGAGGTTGGCGGTGTTGGAGGTGTGGGTGGTGGTGAAAGTGGGGGGTTTGATGATATAGTCGACCCTACGGAGTTTTGGTCGACAGAACTTGTGGTTCCGTAGGTGGTCGTTTCTTTGGTGTCGTACAGTGGATTGTTGTGGATGTGTACTATCGATGTTCCACTGTCACTGTCACTCTGTGTGCATAGGTCGTCTTCGTTGAGTTCTTCTAGAGTTGTATGTGGCAGGGGGGGTGCTCCTTCATGTGTCGGTAGGAGCAAGTGGATACTCCGAAAGGACGGTGCTGTTTGAAAGGTCACCCAGTTCCCTTCGACCGATCGTCGTATGACAAGGTGTCGTCCCGGGTATGGTTCATCACCTAGTCGACTCCAGATTGTGATATCACCAGCTCTCAGTCGGAGGTCATATTCAATAATAGTCTGTATTACGGTATGTGGATTGACTAGGGACAGGGTTACTTCCTCGGGAGCCATTATTTGGAGAGCTTCTTGCTGCTCTATCAACACTTATTCATCCTTAGGGGCCGTCTCTTCCTCTACGCCTTCTTCTTGTCGGTCATGACCCGACTCTGGCGGAATCTCATCACGGTCGGTCTCCCTAGGGTTTTGTTCTCGATGTAGCTCGTCGGCTCGTTCACGTCTGGCTTCCCTTCTCTATTGTCGTTCATCCCTCTCGATTCTCTTAATGTCCGACATACTTTCATACAATACTATTCCTTCGGGTCCTCTTCGGTCGACTGTTCATTACTGGCTTGGTCGACTGGTATCCACTATGCTCTCTCTCCGACACATGACCAGTTACCCCCCCATAGCCTACCCGATGCTTTTTAGAAATCTTGGATAATGTTGTCTATTTGTTCAGGAAGTATTCCCACTCCCTTTCAGTGATGAATTTCTCCCACTTCTTTTGTTTCTCCGCCCAGTTAGTGTTTGATGGCGGTTTGCACAATGGTGGTCGAGGTTCGATGATATGGCCTGCTCCTTTCTCTATCAAGAACTTGAACAGCAGGGTCGGTAAGAAGCACAGAAATTGGTCAGTGAAATCTATGTAGAATTTGGCTTTTACAGTTTCCACTGAGGTTCGGTATTCTAGTGCTTGCTCCTCACAAAAGTCGTCGGCGATCTTCTCACACCAATCCGACAGATTTGTTCTACCCCCTCGAATAAGTTTCTCCAGCAACTGGTATTCTTTATTTGCGTCGGTATTTTTCATCCAGGAGTTGCTTCAGTAGTTGTGGCACAGATTCAACAAACTTCTCGTGTGTCTCGGTGAAAAATCTGGCTTTCGCTTCTGTAACTGTTAGTCTGTTCCTACGTGCGTAATTTTGTAAGTAATTGGAAATCTTCCGCTCCCACCAGTCCTTGATCTCCTGATCTGGTATCATATGTGAGCATATATTCTAGACATGTACTACCGGCAACGGAACCAATGTTGTAATCTCACAGATCACATAAGGTTACCAATAATACATACTAAACATACATAAATATAAACAGAGACAAGAGACAAGAACAGATAGGACAGAACATAATACTTTATTACAATGACTTCATACAAAGCACAGAACTGAACTGAGTTCTTGTGTGGCTCAACAGCCTAATATATACAACTTAGAAACAGTTACAAAATAACTACCTGTCGGTTCGGTGAACCGACGCGACTGTTAGTTAGCCGACTTAATTAACTGGTTTAGTCGGCCGACCGACTTAGTCGGTCCATCGACTTAGTCGGCTGACTAAGTTGGTCTTCGTTCAAGTCGAATTATGTCGACTTGCCCCTTCTACAGTACCTTTTGAGTCGAGTGCTATGGTTGCATCATACTCAAAATTCTGGAACTTTTATCTGAGTTTTGTGTCATCAATGTGCAATTCACCATGGCCCTCCTTCGATGAGACTAATAATGTCGACTTTAGTTCATCATCTAGGAATTAGTCATAGAAACAAATTAGTACCTTGAGATATGTATGCATCAATGACATATTCTCTCTCTCTCAACATAGGTTCACATCATTGACCTTTGATAAAAAGATTCAACTGAGTGTTTGACATTAGATCATCTGTTCACACTCAGGATATTGTACTAGGGAACCTTGGGAATCATTCACATTAATGGTGATATCCCTCGCACTTGTTAACGATTTTCATCATTGATAGGTAATCAAGTGGTGTCTACCATGTTCAACATCAAAAAATTATAATCACATGGATAGAATTGTACTTTGTGGAAGACGAGACAAAGACCTTGGGGACCCGTTAAGCGCTCATTGCTTTCCCCAGGTTGTGATGGATTATATTTTGTATAAGTCCTAGCATGGATCCACATATGTATGGTCGTGGATGTGGTCAAATTGGAATTCATTTGACATATATATAAACTATATGTCTGGTATCTATGTCCAAGTTTGAGTCTTCTTCACAGGGATCTATGATGTATTCTAGTAGCCATGTTTATTCATCCCTCTCATGGATCTGCGTTGTTTTGTTCTGCAGCCATGATGAGGAATCATTTAAATATGAGTCAAAAGTATTAATGTATTGCAAAATCCAGGTTGATGATGATCTTCTATCAAGAAATTTATTTCCTCGAAGTGATATCTTGCTCTTTCAAAGATCTCTCCTATCGTATCCCTCTAGCCTCATGCTTTGGGGAGAATTCTGTTACACATAAATCTCATCACCATCATGTGTTGAGGCATAAACATCAGACATTTCCCTCAAATTCCCAAAATGTGAAGTTAGACATTGGACCAGACTCCTATTTTTCATATTTAAGTCCACCCCTGCCTCTTCCTTTTATGGAATAAGCATTACCCTCTTTAGTAATGCCTATTGTCTCTTGACAATAAGAGGTGCCATCGCTTTTCCCTTTGAACAATAAGCGGTTCTACCTTGGTAATGCTATTTCTACAAAATGGAAGAGTGGTGATCGAGTTTGAAAGGAAAAAGAGAACATTCATGAAGCTTCTCGAAGGAAGACTTTGTGGCAACCTCATCCCTACTCTTGTGGACCACCTAGAATCGAGATACCCCCTAGTAGGATCTCTCTTACACCTCATTCACCTTTTCCTCAACCTTTCGTATCCTCCCAATGCCTATAAAACCTAGTTCATCCTCCATGGGAAGACAGAGAAAAGTTATGCTGTTGCACTAAGGTTCTGGCCAAATCTAGGGTGAGCATAGAAAAGGCAATTTGGAGCTTTCAGGACAAGACATGGCATGTGAAGGAGCATCACAACACTAAGGAAAATGGTTTTAATCTCTCTTCTTCATTTTAATTCAAATATGGTTCCTTTCCCATAGAATGCAATGTGTTTCAATCACTCATTTTATTATTGGATTCCTTAGTCAATAATATAGAATTGTAGATCATTTTCTAGTGCTTTCGATCTTGCTTGTTGTTTTATTTGTTCATTGCAAGTACATCTATGGAGACTTAACACTATGAAAACTTGATACACCACTCTATAGAATAGATCAAAGATTCATTCCAGATATCTATAAGCTCTAGGGGAATTTTTCCATCCTTGCTATCACTCATTTGTTCTATATCTGAACCATTCAGACCTAGGAAAACAACTCCTGTCATCAAGAGGTCCATGATCTCTACCCACCATAGCATGAAAGGGTCCCATGCTTTCATATCGGTGAAATCCACCTGAGGTCTCAGATGAGGTACTCGCTCAAACAAGAAGGATGCCAATATGGTCCCATCACTAAACTGTTTTAGCTCCCCCTATCGATACTTCGTCAGTTGATCCTTGAAGACACTCAGTAAAGCCACGGCCCATTTATAGAATGTATATGTAATAGCCTCCAAGGTGTAAAGCATGTGAGCTCGGGAATCCTAGTGAGCCCCTTAGCTCCCTTCAACCCACTGCATGGTAAAAAGCACTTTCTAGAGAGGAAAATCCGTCACCTCCTTGATGGGGATCTTTTTCCCAGACATATGAGTGCTCGAAAAATAGTGACGATCGATAAGCTCTTGTGTGGTGAGGTCCACTCCTAGAGGACCTATCAGTGAGATATTCTCTCCTCATTTGGATAAACCTACAAGGAAGTAGATGTCTTCTACTTCCACTGTAAGAATGTGGCCCCCCATCTTGAAGTACTATTTCTTTGGGTTCCGCATTCTCAGTATGTATTCTAGTAGTCTCATGTGGGAAACAACCCCATAAAGAAGCTATAGAACCGACATTTTCCCCAGCTCTAGCATCATCATCCTCATGTTTTCTTTCTTTCCACACAACCATTTTGACTGAAATGACCTACCAAAACCAAAATTGAAGTATTAGAACACATAATCAACCTTTGAAAATACTTTAAAGATATTATTTTGGATGGGCCATTAATTTTTTGGGAGTACTTTGTGGCACCACTGTTGTCTCCTTGATATAGAGCAGTGGCACCACCTATTCAGGCATGAAAACCATGGTTTTGCTCGGCCACCACCTTTCTTGCAAAGGGAAAGAGAATTACCCTGAGTGCGATTTTACGCTAGGTTACAAACCTAAAAACCCCAAAAAATGTTCTTGGAAAGGAAAAATTCAACGACTAAAATGTTAAGGATGGTTTTAACAGCTACCTGGAACAAACGGATCAAGAATCGAATGGGTAATAGCTCCATAATCTTCGCTTGAAGTCTGCACACAATTTCTCCAAATAAGCTCTTCAAACCTGGTACCTTGTAAAATGATATGTTTTTACTATTTCATTGGCTTTTGTACGAAATATTTTAGGGTTTTATTGCATTATTTTAATATTTTTAATTATTTCATTAAAAATTCCCTTTTCATATAGTCATTAAAATTTGGTTTTTAATATCTTGGAGATCTAATATTCTTTTTAAAGGTTTTTGTAGGGATGGAAGTAAACATTTTTGGTTATGAACAAGTTTGTTTTTTACTTTTTCATACTTCTATAAAATGGAAAAAGTCAGCAAGCGTTAATTTCGACATTTTGGTCGTGCTCTTTAAACCTAGTACCAATGTTCCGAGTCAAATTTCGCTTCTTTTCAGGCTCGTCAAAACCACTCATCGTGCAAATAAACCCTAATGGATTCTTCGTTAAGCTCTTTTAGAAATCCTTAAATTTGAAAGGATTGTTGAGTGAACTTCTCTTCTTCATGCTTATAAAAGTACCTGAAGAGTCATCTTTCTGATGGTAGTTTACCCCTTTTTCAGTTCCGATTGACTAGTTACAAAAAATGAATACTCCAGCGAATCATGACGGGAAGAGTTCTTTTGGGAATTATTTTATATTTTTTTGGGCCCTAGGGACTAAATCATATGAAAAAGGAACCTTTGGAGTCTTCTTCCGTTTTCGTTCAGACTCTCTAAACATGAATGATACCGAGTCAACTTTCAATGGACTCGTTAAATTAAACACCGAGAGACCCTCTTTTGGGAATGAACCCCTCCTTTCTTAGATTCGTAAAATATATGAGAATGGAGTTATCTCAAGATAAGATAGACTGAGTGTTTTTTACCCTCATTGGACTCGTAAAAATGAAAAGAGGCACTCATCAATCATGATGGGGAAATTAAGGGAAGGGAACTATTTCATTTTGCAAATAATGGTGGTTAGTAGTCAACTTTGAACATGGAGTTTGTCTGTGTTTCATTCATTCAATTGGGTATTCAGCTTGCTTCCAAATCAATCCACTTTCTTGAGTCATGTCACTCCTTTGAATCTTTTAAAGAATGCATCATCTACCATCACATTATGTCTTGGTATCTGCCTAGTCTAGTCAATGCTACCAAGTTTTCAGTCATGCCTCCCAATGTTTGAAGTAAAATTGAGAGTTTAACTCTGGAGTCAAAAAAACCTTTGTGTCAGTACCTTTTGAATCAATTACTATGGTTACATCATACTCAAAATTCCATAACTTTGTTTCAAGTTTCATGTTGTCAATGTGGGATTCACCATGTCCCTCCTTCGACGAGACTATTCATGTGGACTTCATTCCATCATCCAGGAATTAATATTAGAAAAAAATTAGTACCTTGAGATCTATATGCCTCAATGACATATTATCTCCTTCTTGACATAGGTTCACATCATTTACCTTTGATCTAAATATTCAACTGAGTGTTTGACGTCAGATCATATATTCACACTAAGGAGATTGTACTATGGTACCTTGGGAGTCATTCACATTAATGGTGATCTCCCTCGCACTTGTTAACGGTTTTCATCATTGACTGGTAATCAAGTGGTTTCTGCCATGTTTGAAATCAAAATATTGTAATCACATGGATAGAATCGTAGTTTGTGGAAGACAAGATGAAGACCCTGGGGACCCATTAAGCGCTCATTTCTTTCCCTAGGTTTCAATGGATTATTTTTTGTATAATTCATAGCATGGATCCACATTTGTATGGTCGTGGATGTGCTCAAATTTGCGTCCATTTGACATAGATATACATTGTGTGTCTAGTATCTATGTCGAATTTTGAGTCTTCTTCACATGGATCTACGTTGTATTTTAGTAGCCATGTTTACTCATCCATCTCATGGATCTTCCACATATTGGTATGAAGCCATGATTGGGAATCATTTGGATATGAGTCAAAAGTATTGATGTATTGCAGAATCCTAGTTGATGATGTTCTCAATCAAGCAATTTCTTTCCTTGAAGTGATAACTTTCTCCTTCAAATCTCTCTCCTATCATATCCCGCTAGCCTCATTCTTTGGGAGGCATTCTGTTACACATAAATATCATTACCATCATGTGTTGAGGTCCAAAACATCATAATTTTCCCTCAAATTCCCAAAATGTGAAGTTGGACATTGGCCCAGACTCTTATTTTTCATATTTAAGTCCACCACCGCCTCTGCCTTTTATGCATTAAGCGGTACCCTCTTCAGTAACACCTATTGCATCTTGACAATAATTGGTTCCACCACCTTTTCCCTTTGAACAATAATCCGATCCACCTTGGTAACGTTCTATCTACATAGTGGAAGAGCGGTGCTCGAGTTTTAAAGGGAAAAAGAGAATATTCATGAAGCTTCTCAAAGGAATAATTTGTGGCACTCTCATCCCTACTCTCATGGACCACCTGGACTCAATATCCCCCCTAGTAGGATGTCCCTTCCACCTCATCCACCTTTTCCTCAACCATCCCTATCCTCCCAAATCCTATAAAACTTGGGTCATCCTCCATGGGAAGAGAGAAAATTTATACTGATGCACTGAGGTTCTGGCCAAATCTAGGGTGAGCATAGAAGAGGCAAGTTGGAGCTTTAAGGACAAGACATGGCATGTGAAGGAGCATCACAACACTAAGGAAAATGGTTATAATCTCTCTTCTTCATTTTATTTGAAATATGGTTCCTTTTCCATAGAATGTATTGTTTTGCAATCACTCATTTTATTATTGGATTCATTAGTCACTAACATAGAACTGTAGATCATTTTCTGGTACTTTTGATCTTGCTTGTTGTTTGATTTGTTCATTACAGGTACATATGTGGAGACTTAACACTATAAAAATTTGATACATCACTCTCTAGAATAGATCAAATATTCATTCCATATGTCTACAAGCTCTAGGGGAAGTTTTCCATCCTTGTTATCACTCATTTGTTTTAGATATGAACCATTAAGAACTAGGGAAAGAACTCTAGTCGGCAAGAGGTGAGAATTTCTAGCAACAATTCTTCTCTTCTGTAGCCTTCTTTTCATAATGAATTAATTCAGGCATAAGGATCCTAAAATTTTATAAATTAAACATGGCATGAGACCAAGTGTTTAGCCCAATTTCAAACCTTGAAAAATTCCATTGATGCACCAAAATAAATTGGGTTCCACAAAATTGTTGGTATTCTTTCCTTTCTCCCTCTAGATTATTTCCAGAGAAGTCTAGATAGGGGGGATGCACCCATAGAAAGTGAACATGTCAAAGTGGAGAGTGTTTGAATTGGTTTTATTTCGAATTGAAGTGTTTTTATAGGTAAATCAAATATTTCTAAAGAATTAGCTATTCCTTGAAGCTGCAAGATGGGGAGTTCAACAGATTTGACTCCAAGGATCCTCACACCCTTCAACTATATTGATTGGAGGGACGATATGCATATAGTATTGTGCAACAAGGGTTTGTACAGGGTCACCATGGGAAAAGAGCTCGAACTCCTGTAGCCTCTTGAAAAGTCGAAGAATTTGACAAAGCTAGATGAATCATTTGGCTTCATGTGCATCCACATCTCTAGAGAGTTACTATTCCATATTTATGGAATAAAAAATCCAAAGGAAGTATGGGAGAATATTGAATCATTGTTTGGAAAGTAGGATGAGCTAAGGGGCCATATTTTGGAGAATGAGTTGATAGCACTACAACCTAGCAACTTCAAAACTATACAATAATTCTTGTCAAAATTCAAATTTATTATCCTGCAATGTAAGCAGTGAGGGGTTGATAAGAAGGATGAGCAATTGGTGCTCTCAATTCTTAGAAAACTTGGCCTAGAATTCTCAGTCTTCATGTCCACCTTTCACTCCAAGAGACTCAAAACTCCTCACTAGTGAATGCCATCCCTTGATTCCTTCACAAAATATATTATTTAGGAACAAGACAAGATGATATAGATGAGAGCCCTCGAAGCCTCCAAAATCAGGCTCTCTTGGCTGGGGAGACAAATAATGCACAAGCAAGGAAGAATCACAAAGGAAATGAGAAGAGGAATACTGAATTCAAACCTAAGTAAGAGTTTGATCTTTCAAATAAAGCCTCAGGCTCTAAGAAGGAAAAACATCAAAGGTTTGACAAAGGAAAGTGCTTCTATTGTAAGAAAGGAAATCAATAGAGAAAGGTTTATGAAGAATACCATAGATTAGATGTCAATAATCCTTAAATAACACAATACTTTCCTCCATGAATGTACAAGGAAGGATGAATCTGGAGAAAAAACTTAATATCACAAGAGATTCCATGCACTAAAGGTTGGATTTTCAAAATCTCATGTGTTCCTCATTGATTCAAGAGCCTCCAATCACATGGTTGCACCCAAAGAATCATTATTTTCATTACAACGTATTGATGGTCCAAGTATTCACATGGTATATGACACTTAAATCCAAGATGAAGGTAAGGGTTCAATCAAATTATAGAATGGAGTGTTCAAGAATGTCCTCTATCTGCTCTCCTTAGCCACAAATTTGTTGTTTGCATATTTGATGACTTATACGGGCTCAACAAAGTGAGTTGTATTTCATCCTGAACCAGTGCAGATCTCAAATATATCAATTGGGATGTTGATAGTGAAAGGTATTGCAAACCATGCCTCCAAGGAACATGAATTCTCACACATTCTTCCATACTCTGATCAAGTGAAATCACTGTTGTGATTTGAAAGGGGAGGTAAATTAATCCTACCTAAACCTTTTCCATATGATAATGTTCCATTAATGTTTTAGATTCAGAATCCAAATCAAAGGACCAAGTTGAATCATTTTTTGGAATTGAAGATAATTTCAATCAGATCTAGATTGAAATGGAGTCCCTACTCCCAATCCTAGGCCTAAATGGGATCAAAAGGTTATTTAGGCTGTTGGGAACATGAGTGGAGAGTCATATGATAAGAGAAGAACAATATCTCAGTTTCAAAATGAGAGACTTACACTATTTCAAGAAAATTCACTTCTCCCAAAGAGGTACTACAAACTCCCAAAGAGATGCTTCATGCTGGTAAGGTCCGATCAACAATTCTTCTCACCAAACAATAATGAGACATTGGATAATGTCACTCAAATTGATAAATTGGAAGGAAAACTATACATGGAAAATCCTAATGGGTACACTGATTCTATCTTGACATGCAAGCTTAGGAATCCATTGTATGGGCTCAAGAAAGGCCCCAGTGCATGGAATCCCAAGTTCAATCCTTTCATACTGTTAAAGAGGTTTGAAATATATAAGATTGGTTGCATAAGAAACAACGTTTATCCTCATATATATCATCAGATTTAAATAAGGTAGAGAGGCTCACATGCACATTACCAGGAAACTAGTGCAGGCAAGGACCATCACACTACATTACTTCTCAACGGATATGAAGACTACATAAATTTTTCAAAAGTCCCTTTACTAAGGAAGAGTTTTTTGCTTGGTGTAAAGGCTTGATTCAGTTATTGTTCTTGGTTTTCCTTCTTATTTTGAGGCATGGGGGGGTCCCATTAGGTTTTCTCCAATTTCATTTGTTTGTTAAGAAATCATTTTTTTGCATTTAGATTGTATGGGTGACCTATGGTCTTAGTTTCTAGGGCCTAGGTTGTCTAATGTAGGATTAAGGGGGGGTGTTACGATTAATTAATTAATCCTCCCTTGAATACCATAGTCCAAATTCCATTTCCTAGCTTACCAGTCTAATGGCACCTCACTAGTTCCATGGGGGACTCATCTGGGGGAAACCTACCACCTGTTGCACAAATTTACATGAGCTTGCGAATTCCACAGAGAAATCCCTATAATTTAGAGATCCACACTCAATGCCACGAGCAGTCACCAATAGTTGTCCCTAGTCTATGTTCAGTCATGCTCCGATCACCCACAGTAAGGTCACCTTGAGTCATCCTAGCACCACTTTTCCTTGATTTGAGGAAGTTGGGCACCTTTTCTCACCTATCTCGGTTAGTTAAGTAAAAGTGAAGTTATTTAGTCATCTGGAGTTGCATTAGTGAGTTCTAGTGGTATTTTTCCATAGTTAGAGTTATCTGTATTAATTGCAAGTTAGGGAATTCGAATCATACCTAGTAGATTTGAATTCTCCTATTTTTAACACCATTGTATTACACACAGGTTACTAATTAATGGATCTAATGTTATTCTTCAAATTTTGTCTCCATGTGTGTGCCATTTTGTCATGAGTGATTGATCAATGTTTTCTAAATTCTTCTTCTCTTTTGCAGCCTTGTTTTTACAGTGAATTCATTCAGGCCCAAGGATCCTAAACTTTGTTAAATTAAAAAAGTTGTATACTGGGAACTCACCCCACCCATACACAATAAGGATTTAATTTAACAAAATACCAGAACTTAATTACAATGAATTTCATAATAACCAATGTGGTCCCTTCCATAGCTTCAATTTCTTATCACAACCATGGATCCACCCTTCACAGCAGTACCTCAGGACACTATGACATTAATGCCTAGAATTTCCATTGATAAAGTTTCCAACACTAATATGCATATCGTTGGTAAGTGGTTGATAAGTAAGACACAAATCCCATACCAAGAAACTATAAAAAATGGCATACATTCACAAGGTTATAGTCTTCAAAATAACTCCATAGGTAGCTTCGAATTCCTTGGCCCTTTCAAGAACAATTTCCAACACTTTGGAAAGGGACCAAAATAATGAATTGTGTGGTTTGAATTTCCTCATGTGTGCATTATTTTTATTTCATGCATCACAAAACCCATGTGGGCTCTCCAAAAGGGCCATGTCCTCTCCTTTTCTTAGTGATTTCTCTAATCAATATTTACTGCATAATCATGTTTTTAGGATATTAAAAAGCATTTAAGGTTTAATTAATCATAAATATACTTTTAAAGCTCAAGGTTATATTGTAGTAATATTATAACCCCCTTAGACTCTCCATAGCCCCATGGGGGCGTCACCTAGGGACCAATATGATATCACGTCCGATCATATTGGGGTGGTTAAAAATTAAAAAATTTAAAGTCAATATATTGGTGGTATATTAGGGGTAATAAGGGTTTTTTTTTAAGTATATAAATATCCAATATGTTTAGGGTTATTTTATTCCAAATTTCTGCCCGCGCCCTTCTCTGCAAAACTGCACATTTTGTCCTTCTGCTCCTGTGTGAACTTGGTTCTGAACCTCTTCTTCATAATGGACATGGCCATCGAAGCTCCATGAATCCCGTGGAAGCCCATGTCATGCTCCTGCTAATCGTTTTCATGAGTGGGTCCAGAGCTGAACGCCATTATCATCTAAGGAGAAGGCCTGGCAATCACCCTGCCGAGTTTCTCCTGCTGATCATTTTCATGAGTGGGTCCAGAGCCGAACGCCATTATCATCTGAGGAGAAGGCCTGGAAATCACCCTGCTGAGTTTCTCTGGTGCATATCATTTGCTCTCACACTGTCTTTGCTGCTGTTGCGGTCACGGGTTCCACCCCATCCGCCTCCATCATTTCTTTTGTTCTTTTCCTCTACAATGGGATTTTGGTTAAAATGCATGCATATTTTGGAAATTTGTATGCATTTTATCTTCACTAGGCTGTGCTATTGGGTTTCTTTGCATTTGTTGCTATTTATTCTTAGTGGTGTAACAATTTCAGGGACACTGTTTTCTGTGCTTTATGTATTGTAAATGCTCCTATGGCACGGTTTTTTGGAATTTTTATTCTTGTACTTTCTTGTATTCTATAGTTAATGTAGCCTTATCTAACATGCATGGTAGCTAGATATAGTCCTGGTATTACATTTGTTAGAAGATGGCCTAGTACAGAGTTTGACTTGCAGTCATTGGAAGAGCGGCTGCAAGTAATGGAACAACGACAACATCGTATGATGGCATTCTTGGCTAAAGCTGTGCAGAATCCCAACTTTGTGGCACAGCTTGTTCAACATCATGATAAGATTTCTCATATTGCTACTACAAACAAGAAAAGAAGACTTCCAAATCATGATGAGGTCTTGGAGATTGGGGAAAATGGATGTACTGGTATCCAAATTGTAAGATACGATCATGGTAAGAGTGATGCTTTCAACAGAGATTCCCCAATAAGCTTGAAACATCCATGGATGCATTTAAAAACTTTTTTGATGATCTTCCAGCTGAAGCTCATGACAAATCAAAAAATAGTGGAAGTCCTCCAAGTCACTCCTCAGGGTCATCTCTTACAGAGATGCATGGAATGCCTTGTTTCCCTGATATGCCTGTCCATTTGGGGGTTTCGGATATGTATACATCTTCAGCTTTATCAGATTTGAACTCCTCATCTAGGTTTCCAGATATGTCCATATCTTTGAGATCGTGAGATATGCAAGCATCAGAGGGGTTAGTAGGATCCCTTCATTCTGACATTCTATGTAACTTGAGTTTGAGTCCTCACTCTTCTTTACATGAAGTAAGTAAAATAGATGCTGCAGGAAAAGCTATTCTGTTAGGCAGTCCTGAGAATAGAAGTGTTATAGGATCTAAGATAGGTAGCAATGATGCAAATTTAGAAGCAGTAGATGTTGAGGTAAGATTGCCATATGGTGCAACAAAGACTACTTTGGAGGAGGGTTCAATTAATGGCAAGGGCTGAAGGACTGGCCCTGGAGGTACAGGTAAAGGCATGGGTAATGAGATAGCCAAGAAAAGGATCAATGATGTGTTTTGGGAACAGTTTCTTTTTGAGAGCCCACAGCCAATAGACACGGAGGGGACTGATTCAGAGAGTCAGGAGAGTAGTAAGGATCAAGATGATGTTGTACCTGAATATAGCAATTTCTGTAATATAAAGGAGAATCTCGATCAGCTTACACTACAGATGGGGCAGCTAGCATCATCAGTAAATCTTTGATATCAGAGTCCAGACTAAGCATGAGTATTTAAGTTACGGAAGCATTAACAACAGGTTGAATATAGGAATACCAGTAAAGTTAATTGCTTCTCAAGAATACAAGCAAGTATTACCTTTGTTAGAAGATTGCAAGATCTGTCTTGAAAGTTGAGAGTTCCATTTTTTACTGTAAATGTGGGAAAATACACAGCAGGCATTAGTTTGGTTATTACTTTCAATAAGACGTCTAGATGGATCTAATATGAGGTTTCATGCAGTACATTGATGTCAATAAACTTGTAAAAGGGAGACCACTGGACAATCTAGAGTTCATGCAATGGTTAAAGAGATACTGTGATTCAGTAAATGGTGGAATCATGAATAGGCATCTTCTTTTTCTGTTCTCTTTTCCTGCTTTTTGGTTTTTTCTGGATTTTATGGCACTACAATAATGGGCATATTTGTTTACATGTTAGTGATACATTTGTTAATCAGTTTTTGATTCTGTGCCTTTTTAGTTACAATGCACTGGAACGGAAGGAGTTTTGCAAAGGTGGAAAATAAGTTAACAAGAAAGCAACTCCAGTAAACCCTTCAAGCAAGGGCAATGCACTGGGGTCTAAAACTGCCACAGTTGCTAGTTCTCGGCGAAATGATCCTCCAGTTCTAGTTGTGAATGTAGCTGCTAAACATTCCAGGACAGGGTCAAATGCTGGATATGGGTCTGTACCCTTCCAAACAGCCTCAACTGAGCCACCATTTTATGGGTCTACAATGCCCAATACTGCATCTGCAAACGCAGCCCAGATTCAGGCTCTCAATGAGCAGGTAAAAAAGATTACTCCATTTAAAGTCTCTTGATGTTTGTGTTTTTGTTATTCATATTTTCCTGTTGTTTTACCTCGGAAAGAATCTTGGTTCAGTCATGGTCCAATCATCACAGGATCCTTTTGTCAAGAGTTTTTCCAAAGGAACTAGAGCAACATGAACTTGGTCCAGGCTCTCATATCAGTGAAGTTCTCATATTTGTTTATTTCTATGCTATTTGCTGTTTAATTGAGGTATGCAGGTCACAGAGTTGAAGCTCTCGGTAGACAGTTTGGAGAAGGAAAGAGACTTTTACTTTGCAAAGCTCAGGGATATTGAAATACTTTGTCAAAATCCAGACGTTGAACAATTACCTGTAAGCACAAATTTTACTAGCCATATACAACCTTTTGTCTAGAAATGTTTTCTGCATGAGTTTAATGGAGTGACAAATATCAGATTTTGATACCTGTAATTTTGAACAGATAGTTGCAGCAATACAGAGGATTCTATATGCTGCTGATGATAGTCCAGCTATAATTGCTGAGGCACAAGCAATAATATACAAGTCATCCAATCCATCTGATGAAAATGATGAGAACAAGGTAAGGAGAGAGATTAACAAACGTAAATTAGCAGGGACACCTGAGGTTGAAGACGCTCTGAAGTCTAGTCTTTCCCATAGACAGCGAAGGAACTCATGTGAAGAGTCTAACACCGTAGATATATACCAGAGTACTTCACCTTTGAAGATGCGTTAATCGGATGATAAACTAATTTCTTCTCTTATTCAATATCTGGAGGAATCCTATCAGCACTGGTATGATCTATGCAGAGAGACCTCTTATTTCACTGATTGGAGCAGGGCTGCAAGGAATGGGCAAAATTGTGCTCTGAACAAACAGTTTGCCATGAGCAAATCTTCTCTTTTAATTGTTCTAGTGCAATTGTATTAATTGATGAGATTATTAGTATGATGACATGCCAATGCCAAATGGTTAACATGGTTTTGGGATACCTTCATGATGGTACCCTGTTATGTTCAGTTTTAGATGGATACCTTCAGTCTTTTCAATGTTGCTTCTAGTTGGGTGTACCCTGTTATGGTTAGTTTTAGATGACTGAGAGATTAGGTGTGAATGTCCTCACTCTTGTTTTTCAGGTTTCTTCATAGAGCAGGGTGTGTTTTCCAGCAAACCCTTTCAGGTTTTTGACAGAGCAGGGCGTTTCTTCCAATTCCAAGCCCTTTCTGAAATGTAATGGGTGTGGAATGGCAGCTTTTAGGAGGCAATTTGCCAATTACTTAACAAGGTTGCATCTTCTTCCCATGAAAAGAAGATGGTATGCTTTAACAAACTGAAAAGGTCTTCCTGGAATAGAATGAGAAAATGAAATGAAGCTTATAGGCCACTCTTGTATATTCTTTGCCGTTGGTATCATGGCAAGTGAAATTAATTCTATGATTGATTGTAGGCTTGGAAGAGGAGCTATGTTTGACTTTAGATAATAAGGCTATACAAGAATATGTACAGGTGGAGAGAAATTCATTGTAGTTTTGGGTTGTGACTGGGTACAAGTGTTTTGAGATGCACATCTTGAATACCAGGCAGAGTAGATAATTCTTCGGAAGGTATTTTTACTATTTTGTCTTGGGGTTTTATTACTTTAATGCCACAAGATTCCATCTAAATGTCTTTCATTGTATATATTACAGCTTCCAATTTTAGATCAATTGTTTGGTTCACTCTGTCCTATGATTATCTCATATATATCAAAGAAAATTAAGATAAATATGACACCTCTGAGTCAGGTGTAATTTTGAGGGTTATTCTCATCTAAATTGATATTCAAGAATTAGGATGGTGATTCACTTCCAAAGAGTTCAAAGAAAACTATGCATATCTACCAGAACTATCTGTCACCTAAAATCAACTAAAATGCAAACATTTTAAAAACTTAGTTTATAGAACATTTCTGGGCTGGTCTTTCAATAGTTCAAGCAGAAAAAGAGAATTCCAGTCTGCTTCGCTTTGCCATCTGGGTTCTACCAGAACTGTCACCTAAAATCAACTTAAATGCAAACACTTTAAAATCTTAGTTTATAGAACATTTCTGAACTGGTCTTTCAATTGTTCAAGCAGAAAAAGAGAATTCCATCTGGGTTTTCTGTTTCCATTTACTCTGTCCTACCAAAACCAAGCTGGTAGTATGAGTATATTAGCATACAGCCAATTTTGCAAATAATGTTACTGATAAAGGGAATGCATAGAACATTTCTCTGTTGGTCTTTCAATAATTTAAGCAGAAAAATAATTTTAGTTTGCTTAGCCTTGCCATTTGGGTTTTCTGTTGCCATATATTCTGTCCTACCAGAATATATTGGGGAAAATATCAAAACACATCAGTAAGCATAAACTTGGACCTGAAAAACTCAGAAAAATGAGGAGATATCAAGGATATTTACATCACTACATACCCCTTCACACTGGATGTTTGTTTGGCATGTACAATGTAATTACCATTGTTCATCATTCTTATTTTCTTTTAAATATTCCTATAGCTTGATTTCTTATGTTTAAATTGCAGGTACCAAATCCCTTGTTTGATCTTGCAGGCATCATGTGTGGGCAACTTTTAGTTCCATTCTAGAAATTATTCACTGCAACCTTGATTGGAAAGGCATTAATTAAAACACCTATATAGGTATGCTTCTGATTCCCTCTGATTTTTAAATTCCTTAAAGGAGATTTACAAATCCTTAACAAGAAAGTATGTGTATTTTGTTGATATCGGATTATTTTCAAGCGTAACTACATCACATTTTATATTTCTCAGGGATAGATATGAATCACATAGAAATTTTCCCATTGTACTGCATGTACTCTCATAATATTGTGTCTTGACCCAGATGTTACATGTTTTCATCAATGTGGAGAATTAATACAATTTTTGGGTTGTGTGCAACAATGTGGTGCATAAATACCTGAATATTTTTGGTGAATTTATTGTCATTTTTTCATTGCCAATTGATAATAACTTTGCCTCTGTTGTTGCATTTGGTGTTTTAGTAATTGCACATAAAAATGCATTGATATAAATGAGTTTTTACACAGTATTATTGCTTCTGAGATAAAATCAATGTTTCCCCAAGTTTCAGGGATAGGGGGCACGGGGCCAAGGAAACACACATTTGGGATGTGTGGAGACAATCCCCATGCTTTTCCTTTTCTGACCAAACTTTGTTTCATGCATGGTCTGCTCTGAAATAATGCCTGTATCTGGTGATTGTATCCTAATTTCTTCAAGATAAGAAGAAAAATTCAAAATATTGTCTCCATCATTATGAATATTGCTTTCACTCTCTGATGACCTTTTAAAGTCTCTCTGTTGTCTTCAACTTTGGCTCAGTTATTAAAGATATTGCACCAGAAACATTAGACCTCAAATGGTTCTCAAAATGGCTTGTAGGCACTGCACCAGCAACACCAAACCTGAAATGGTACTCAAAATGGCTTGTAGGATTCTTTATTATTAGTATGGACCTCATATTGTCGGATTTAGATGTTGATAAGTCAACCAGTACCTTTTTCATACCTGTCTTCTCTTCAAACAAAGGTCTAGGGCCAGGATCACAAAAACTATAGGTATATTGAAGTTCAGGTGGGACGACTATAAAACCATGGGTCACAGCCTCTGATCCTCATTGCTGTAATAGGGTTGCCTCAAATACACTGCTTAGAATTGACCATAAACTACCATGGAGATATGACCACGCTGCTACAGGAAGTTACAATGTATAGACCTTCTTCAGATTGTAAACATGCCTTCAAACTGTCCCTTAAAAATGTAATAAACAACCCTCATGCATACATAAAAATGAAACCATAGGAAACACTAGGAAAATGCCATAACCATTCTTCATCACTCAATTCCATGCCATACATATTATGGAAGAAACCACCCCAGAAATCTATCTGGATCTCCAAGTGGAGCTAAACATATACACATATTTTATACACCTAAAGGATTTCCTCCTTACAGAAGGGAGGTGTAGGCTCAGTGGTGCAGGGCTAGCACATGAATATTCAGCAGAAGCTATTGGCACTGCATGTTATCTGAAAAATTGATCACCCACATCACCACTAGTTGACAAGAATCCTCATGAGGTGTATAGTAAGAAAACCAATATAAATTTGTTGGTTTTCCTTTCCTTTGGGGGAAGCCAACCTTCCTCAACTGTCATCAAGTACCACAGAACTGTATTATGTATCATTTTGTAAAAGTTTACATGAATCATGGAAGTGTAATGGGATTCCAAGTCACCAAAATGATTGGGAGAAGGTGCAATGATATACATTTTTATAAATTATTATATTGAAAATTCATATTCTTTTGGAATTATTATTATGTTTAACTAATGCTCAATCTTTTGGAATTCAGAATCAAAATTTTCCAGCTAATTGTTGTATGTTTTTTATTTGTTTATGGATTAGCTTTATAGGAACATGAAAGGTATGAATAGGTTTTCCGGGAGCTTGATGACTGGATGGAAAGGGATATTGCAAACGATATAGCAAGGCGAAAGGTAAAAGTCATTTTTTAAGGATGAAGTTAAGGATGAAGTCCATGCTGAACATAATAATAATAAATTATCATGAAAATTTATTGCATATAATGATAGATAGCTAAATATGGTCAGTTTTGAGGTGTACTAACCCTTCAAAGAAGATTTGGGTCACCAATTACCAAACTAAAGCTAATGAATATTTGTTGAAGGACTGCCAAAACAATTTAATTAAGTTCCCTAATCTACTAAACCTTTTGAATTTTTTTTAAGCTTTAGCCTTTTAGTATATGAGATGAAGCATAAACTAGCTCACTAGATTTTTCATGAGGTAAAACTAAATGGCCTTCCTTCTTTCAACTTCCAATACTGAAGTTGATATATGTTAGGATACATTTTGCAGCTATACACATATCTGATTTCATATACTCTCATATACATAACAAAATTGTTAGAAAATGTCCAACATTAAGAGAAAACAATCATAATAAGTGTATTAAATGGTTTCCAAAATTCCCAAAACTTCAAATGGAGTGGCTAGAGTTCTTTAGAGTTTGCACATGAACTGACAGTAAATTTTACTACTATTGTTATCCCTTTTATTTTTATGTCATGTATTGCTAAATACAACTTGCTTAAGCATTATTGTTACAACTTTCGAATGAATGTATTTGGTTAGATTATATATTGTCTTTAATGCTCAATATTTAGAGTTTGCACATGAAATCACACTAAATTTTACTACTATTGTTATCCTTTTTATTTTTATGTCATGGATTGCTAAATACAACTTGCTTAAGCATTATTGTTACAACTTTTGAATGAATGTATTTGGTAAGATTATGCATTGTCTTTAATGCTCAATCTAGATACATAGGGAAACTTCCATGCTCTGATTACTAATATTTCACCCTTCAAATTTTCTTTACAGTTTGAAACCTGAATGCTCTCTTTGGCGTTTCCATGTTTAAAAAATTCAAAATTGCTGAAAATTTATCTGTCACTGTTTTTCTACGATCTAGGAACTCACTTTCAGGAACTAATCGAGAACCTCTAATTTATTTTTCCATGCTTTTCCTTTTCTGACCAAACTTCATTTCACGCATGGTCTGCTCTGAAATAATGCATGTATCTGGTGATTGTATCCTAATTTCTTCAAGATAAGAAGAAAAATTCAAAACATTGTCTCCATCATTATGAATATTGCTTTCACTCTCTAATGACCTTTTAAAGTCTCTCTTTTGTCTTCAACTCTGGCTCAGTTATTAAAGATATTGCACCAGAAACATTAGACCTCAAATGGTTCTCAAAATGGCTTGTAGGCACTACACCAACAACACCAAACCCACTGATTATATTTAAGTTAGAGAGGTGGCTTGTCTGTAGGAAGAAGGATGACATTGGATTCATCTAGAGAAGATCTGTCTGACAATTCAAGCCCTCATAGAGGTAAAACGAAGAGAGCTCAGTTGTCTAGAGAAGATAAAGCACCAGAAATCATCAAGACAAGCAAGTCACATTGGTTGGAGTCAACTATATTGGATTCTGTTATTTAAATTTGCCTTTCACGTTTGAATACGGCCTATCCTTTAAATTCAAATAACAGGGGTTAATTTATTTGGTCTATTTGTATATTTTTCAACATCACCTTATAGTCATATGATGTTGGAAGAAATTGAATACCATAACTATCATTTGTAAAAGTAATAACTCTGCAATAAAATAAAAGAACATGGTGTTTTTATGAAAACAATGAATGAGAAGATTAAAAATTGTCTAGATAACTCAATACAGTTTGAAAAAATGACTCTCCCTTCCCTCAATTGAGGCAGAAGACACCATAATCAAATGTGAATCAAATTCACTGTATTCTTGAAATCTAACAAAAAATGCCTATCGTCAGTCGAAACCAGTGATGTGGATGCAGTAGAGTGCATACATCACTTCAGAGTAACAGTGTAGTAATCCTCATTTTCATACTTCAGAAGGTAGGTGCTCTGTGCCATTTTCTCCAGTGTCCTGCCACAAGATTGATCTTTTGAATAAACTTCTCATATAACATTCGAGACATCATAGTAAATTATAAAGGGCACTCCATCTAGCTGTCTCATCACCCTCACAAGGGTAGTATTCTGGAATTTCTGAACACCTCTAATTCCCTAACTCCCAAGTCAGTGCAACTCTTTGAATTCCTGAGTTCCTGATTCCAAAACTCCCAAATCTAGTTCTGAATTTGTGAATTACTTGGACAATAGTCCATGCTTTGTTAAATCTTCTCTGATTCTGCTATGTTCTTCTACTCGTAGGCACAATGAAAATTATTATGTTGCAGTTGAGTTATATATGTCTAAGAACAATTGCATTCTCAAATCAAATGTTCTTGCTTGTCTCTGAATCACTATATAGGTTGTGTAGGGTTGTGGCCCTTTCTCTTCTTTCCTTCCACCTTGGTTTGAATACTTTTTTATTGTGTTCAAGTCCTATTGAAACATGCCCATAAATAATTTTGTTCCTCAAAAGAATCTGTTATGTTTAACAATCTGTGAGAAATGATGTTGTAACTTGTTCTTCATGTGCATGAGCACTTGCCACTCAAAATGTGTTCTTGTTTGCATAGGGCTTCCATTCTCCTACCAATGACATTGCATATGACAATCAGTTTGCTGTAGTTACCCCTTATTGTGTCTGGCATGCTTTGGTCTTCATGTTACCCGACTCTCTCCATGCTGTCTGCACAGGGTTTTTGCAAACATATCTTTGTCTATAAAATCATGGCATTTAGGGTTACTATATACAAGTCTTCATGTTGCATTTAGCTCAGGGTCTCTGCCTTCATCAATGATTGTCGGACTTTGAGTTAATTCCAATTGTATGCAAGATTTCTCTATTGTGCATAGATTGTAAGATGCTTCTTTGATGGATGCTGTGGGCATTTCCTCTCCATCATTGCGTTGAACGAATGGCTCTGATCTTTTCCTATTTTAATTTTCAATACAGGCTTACTAAAGGTAAAGCAGCAGCAGAAGGTGACTCATTTGATCTCTCTACATCAACTGGCCTATAATAAGGTGAAGGTAAAGCTTGAGAAGAAGGTGACTCATTTGATCTCTCTACATCAACTGGCCTATAATAAGGTGAAGGTAAAGCTTGAGAAGAAGGTGACTCATTTGATCTCTCTACATCATTGATATATCACATGTATATATGTTGTTGTATCATCAAGAAGATCTTGCTGTTACCCGACTCTCTCCATGCTGTCTGCACAGGATTTCTGCAGACATATCTTTGTCTATAAAATCATGGCATTTAGGGTTACTGTATACAAGTCTTCATGCTGCATTTAGCTCAGGGTCTCTGCCTTCATCAATGATTGTCAGAGTTTGAGTTAATTCCAATTGTATGCAAGATTTCTGTATTGTGCATAGATTGTAAGATGGTTAGAATATATGAAGTAATTTCATAGTTCATGGTTCAGTTCCATTTATTTGGATCGAAGGCTTGATTGAGAATGTCCACAAGTAATCAACATGGCTTCCATATAAGGAGTACTGGTCCTGGGGTACTGTTGCTTCTGGTGTGCATGTTCTTAACTTTTATATCTGGGAATGCAAGACACAAAGAGCCCCTATCAATGATTTCTTTCTCTGTAAAATTGCAATTGTTTTTAGTTTAAATTTTAATCTTTGAATTGGGAATCTCATTTAGAATTTTTTATTCTATTTTGGAATTGAAATATCTTTTTTCTCATGTAGATAATGCAACAGCCTAAAGGTTAATTATTCTAGAATCCAAGCCAATTGAAACTACTGCTGCTGCTTTACCTTCCAAGTCGTTCTTAAGTAACAGGTAAATGCTCACTTAGCTCCTTTTAAAGGACTGCTTAATACTTATTATAGGCCAGCTGATGGAATTATGTCTTCTTCAGGCAAAAGAGTTGGAAGTAAATACACAGTATTACATTGAATTACTGGCAAAAGGAATTGGCAAAACACAAGAAGAGATTGCAAAGGCTATTCAAAGATCAAGATACTTTTTCCCATAGGAAGAAATTGATTATGGTATTGTTGATAAGATCCTCCCAAAATAGGGTTTGGTCATGGAGAAAAGGGTAAGCATTAACCATTTTTAATTCATTTATATTAAATGTCTTGCCTTAAAATTTAACCTAGGTTTGCAGGATTGTTGATGAACATATTCTAGACTTCCTTCTCATTATGTTCTTTTCTTTGATTCTACATTGATAAATCTTTTCATTCTGTTTAATGACTTGCAGAACTATGATGAGATGCTTGCTCAATCAAAAGATGCACGGATGAAATCTGGCAAGGCTGGTCCACTGGATGCTCCAGTAGGCAAGCCCTAGGTATAGATCATTGATGAGTTACATTTTCCAGTTAGCATGATCAGAGATTGCTACAGCTATCATTGTTGGAAGAATTTGTATAACCTGAAATATGTATCTTAATACGACCCTTATCAATCTATGTTATTTTCTAGCATGCATACAATGCTTTGTATATTGTCAAAATTGCAATGAGCTTCTGGACAGGTTGTAAACAAACATTCAAGGAAATAGGATTAAATTCCTAATGAAAGCAAGCACTCTAGAAAATGTAAATCATGTATTTCATTGATCTTCTCTGCGTCTGTGATCTGTTGCTTATATTGTCAGATTTTCCTTAATTACACATCTTGTTTGTGTGTTTTGGATTTTACTGCATAAAAGATTTTAAGCCATACATTTTATGTGAACTCTTCAGCCATCATCAAGGAAACCAACTGTAAGATAGAAAGCAGTGTTGAGTGGGCTTGGGAAACCAACTGTAAGATACCAAAATGGTGCTTGGATAAAAAGTTCATGATGGAAAGAAGCAGTTATAAATGGTGTAAGTTTCATTTTTGAACCCTTCTTGGGGAAAACACACTACTGTCTGAGATTGGTACAAATAAACCCTCTCTTATTTTTTTTGACATCATGTGATACATTTTAATTCCTAATAAAGTGATTTGCCTAAGGGCGCCTATCAAGTGTCGCCCTTTCTTGTGTATAGTTTTTTTTTTCCTTAGGTAGAAATATAAAGGGGTATAAAAAATGTAAATGAAAAAATGGATACATGCAATATATAGGGAAAATAGGGGTTTTTTAAAATCGGCAAGGCATATTGGGAGGGGGTTAAAAAAAATGATTTTGGGAGGTATTTTCCAATATTTTTTGAAAATAGGGGTATTGTTTCATATGCCACGAATGAACGTGTTATGGCATGGTTTCACTGAGTGAAGACCCCGTGCATAGCCCCCTCCACTCTCTTACTAGTGAATTCATTGGTCCCCCATACTGTTTCAACATTCCTGCCTCAGATGTAGAAAGCTATATAATTTATTAAATATAATCGTTCATGTACATATGATTATGTCCTCGCCCCTCAAGCCATCTAATTTAATAATTAGATAATGTACAAATAAAACCAGGGATTTGAACTGAGGTTGTTGCATTGTGTGGAATCTTAAAAACCATAGAATCTCAAGGCACCAAATAAGTAGAGAAATCGATGTCTCTTTTTTACGGAAATATTGGTATTTCATAAAAAAACATATGCAAACTCATTCAACACTATAAAATCACCTAAACTATGATTTTACATTTTGTTGGACCTTCCACATCATCGACATATATTTGGACTACAAGGATAACACCTTCTAGTGGATATTTTTGTAAACACTTCACAAGAAATTTTCCATTTATTCTTTTTACAGTAGAGGAGAGTGGGTAGAGGTCTTAATGAAGGTTTTTAATCAATTCATATACACATAAAACACTCACAGGTGCATGACAGAACATGGTGGACCCATAAACCAAAACAGTAAGAACACCAAAGTCTCAGTATCTTGTTGCTATTTTAAAAAATAATGTCTTTAAAAAAATTCAATGAAAAATCATCTGGTTCATGGTGGTGATAGAAATGTACTAGTGCAGAATAAAATATAACACACTGGGTCCTATTAAAATAGCTTGCCACAGTTTGGAATTTTTTCAATAACATCATGATGCATATACTAAATAGTAACACACGGGGACATAAGGACGCAAAACACATCGATTAAAAAAACAAAGATTAAAAAAATGAACTTTTCTCCCTATATACCCAACCACCATGGTTTTTCAACGAAATCGATGCACCAAGGAACCTAACTAGGAAGTGCACTAAAGTCAAAATAGCTTGATGATTTGTTTTCCATCAAACCTTGTTGGTGTGTGTGAAGGACATAGGTGCACTGAGGCATTAGGAAGTAAAATGCATTGATTAAAATAAAAAAAACATCTAACCTTAATTAAAAAAATGAATAATAATCCCTATCTATTTAACTTCCCTGGTGTGCCAACACCATTGATGCACCAGTGTGCCTCATTATGAAGAAAACTAGAGTCAAAATAACTTGATCCAATGTGTAAAGTAAAGTCTGTCTATTTTATGTTTATTCGTTAGCAAAGTTTGGGGTTTTCCATATAGTTGGAAACCATCATTTGTTTTGTACATGGAAACTATGCCTTACCAATGGGAAATATTTTAGGTGATGTCTTTATTACTTTCTTATTTACATTTTTACTGGATTAAACATTGAAATTTCGCTTGAATTTGCAATTTTTGTTTTACATCTTCACAGTCCGTTTCAGTATTTCAGCTTATACTGATCATATCAGTGCACTATGTGTAAAACAAATTCCATTGATAACTATCCTACAAAATAAAAAATGAACGCACGATCTACGATGTGTGAAAAAGAAAAGAAACACATTTTACATTATGCGTTTAAGTAATCAGAATGTTCTACCATTGAAACCCCTATATGTGTACACACGCATATACATATATAGCCGTGCGTTAATATATATACAAATCATTGTAGAGAAAAAAGGATTTCATTTTCAAATACATCGGTGCTCTAAATATACTGACACACCTCTCTGGTGCCTATATCTATATAAGGAGAACCAAAAAGGTATTAATTTAAAAAATATGTTTTTTTATTTTTTTCAACCTATTAGTGCTATGTATGGATATGGACACATCACCTGTTGTGTATCAATAATATATAATGCTTCTTATATAAAATAAAAACAATAAATTGGTTTTGCAAAGACATCAGTGTTGTATATATGATGATGCACCACCCTAGCTGTGTATCGCTATATGAAGTTAACCAAAAAATATATAAATACAAAAAATAAACGGAGTTGACTACCGAACCGACGATATGCACCGATCGGAGGACTGGCCATGCGTGACCGGTCACGTCCGACGCGGCCGACCGTCCGATCGGTGCATATCGTAGGGAAAATAGGGTATCACAAAATAAACTATCATGTTTTCATGATATTGGTTCTATGTATATATATGCACCCCTAATGGTGCATCCATATATGTAAAGTGCACTATAAAATATAAAAAATCTAAGACTAATTTTCCAAGACATCGCTTCTCCATATAGAATGATGCACCATCCATGGTGCATGTTAATACTCAGATTTTATCTTTGCTTGTGGGACGATAAGTCTAAGGTAACCACAAAACCAATTTCTAGGGGGGAAGTTGGATTCTTTCCTACCAGAGAAGGATCTCTCAATGAATAAACACAAAGGGCAGAAATATATTCAAAGAAACAATTTTAAAGATTATAATGGATGAAACAAATGGCTAACATTGGGCATGGAGTCTAAACCACAAGTTAAATGATAGTGCTTCGTTAAACGATTTCTTCACGTAGGCATGATAATTACTCTTTCGCAGTCAGTTCATTGATTGTCTGGTGGCAAAGAAGAATAAGAAATAGTCCATTAACATGGGCATTATAAGATGAATCCAGTATTAACTTTAAAGGAAAAGTTTGTGGATGCTTGAAATCAAAGAACCAGAGCATAAACATATGAATTATGATTCAATACACATTTATCCAAGCATGAAAGATAAAAAAATGAAAAATATAACAGGAAATACATTCATAATAAGGAAAGGAAATACAAATTGTAATAAGAATAACACAGTAATCTCTGACAAAAAACTTGCTTCGCTCTGCAATTTTATTAACTTGGAAACTCTGCTACAATTTTTTTTTCTCACGAGTTTCAACCCTCATTACATTTCAAAATGATGCTTAAATACATAAAGATTTATCCTTGACTTTCTAACTACCTACATCCTAAAAATAGGAATTTGTAATTGCCTTATTACATTTGTCAATTGACTCCTAACACACTAATTTCCTTAACTACTTGAAAAATTCGTTAATTTATTCAAAATATGCATGTCTATAAAATAAATTGGGCCTTAAGATAAACTTATTCACTAATGTAATCTATATTTCATATTGCCAATTTTTTCTATAGTCTTCCATTGATATTCAGATGGAAACTCTAGATTTTCCATTTCCTTTACTAACACTCTCAATTCTACATGGTGCACATAAGAGATAAGTGGCAGGTGAGCACCAATTGCTTTGAACGCATTTACTAGCTCAAAGTCCACTATCATCTTATCATTATAGCTTTCCCAAATAAGGACTGAGTCATGTCCTCATATTTTTTATGAGCCAATTTGGATTTAACTAACAATGCTTGATAGTCAGATTTGGAAATAAGCATGTCAGCTCTTCACAGAAAGAAGGAAATCCCTTTTGAAACAGTGATACAAATGGTCCTTTAAATTTTTGACTTGATGTAACATTATATCATTTTTTTCTTGAATAGTTTCAATGTGTTGGTGCTTTCTCCCAACCTTTTTGGCCTAAGTGTTTACTTAAATTCTATGTTTGATTCCCATTGTTCTTAATTCCTCCTAAGATAGAGTGTTGAGGAAATTTATTGTGTTCCTGTGTTTTTTGTTCAAGGATTCCTTCGCAAATGTATAACTCTATATAGATGCATTAATCACTATATCCTTATCCCAAACATAATTCAAATATGGTCTGATCTTTGTAGCTTATGAAATTATCATATGCCAAAGGAGATGTATTTCTCCCTCCACCGGTAGCTGTCCTGATAGCGGCTTCACTATTTTTTCATTCTTTTCTAGCAATTCTTTATTTTTATTTTCCAATAGCTTCCTTTCTTCCTCTTTCTTTTTTACTGCATCGGCCAAGTTTTGATTTTGACTCTTTAAACCAATTATCTCTTTATCTCTTAGTTTTAACCTGTGACATAGCATGTACAAAGGCCTCAATATTTGTTTCAGTACTTGGGTGTGTTGATGGTATTACTTCTCTTTCATGTTTATCTTCTTTTTCCCTCTCCAAAATTATTTCATTATGATTTAAGACATCAATATTTGCAGTAAGTAAACCTCCTTCTTTTTCCCATTGATTCCACTCTTCAATAATCTTTAACGATTTCTATTTTTAGTCACTCAATTCCTTAGATAGTAATTCTTTTTCTTTTTCCAACTCTATTAATATAGAGGTTTGAATTAACTGGGTGGCTAGAATTTTCAATTTATTTTTAAGCGAATGGATAGTGCTTTCCTACTCGGCCAAAATATTTTGTGTTACTTTTTATCAATCTCACTATCCATTGTCAATAGATCTCCCTGAAGTTTTTTTATCACTTGTTGATGTACTTTGTTTTCCACCTTTTCTTGTGTTAGTTTATTTTCTATTTTAGATACTGTGGATTTCAGCTTTGATACCTTCATCGTGGATTTCATCAAGTCATTATAAATGGCTTTCCCATTTTTTTATGTGAATGGATCATATCATGTACTAGGATGTCTTTCAAGTTTAGTTTCATCTCAACAATTTTATTCATGGTAGACACTATTAGATTCAAGGTATTTCTCGCATGATATTTAACAGTAACTAATGAAACATCCTTGTTTTAAATGTTCTTGACCTTTTATTTCAAATTCAAGGATTGTTTTGAAGAAACTTAGTTATCTTGTTTATACTTGTCATACAGGTCATTTCTTGATTTGAACTTGTAATTGGATGATTCCTATACTTTTGAAAATTCATATTCCTTGATTTCAAAGGCCGGGACTTTAACATTTTCCTTCTTTTTATTACCTTCAACCTCAACCAAATCTCATTCTGATTCAATTTTTTACCTTTTGGGTGCCTCTGTGTCCTCATCCTCAACTTCCACAACTTATGAATGAGTCCATTGGCAAGCTATTTCCACTTTACTTGGGGTTGGAATTATCATTGCATTTGATTTCACTATGGGTGATGGATTCACCTATAAAACTTCTGTATCATCCATCTATGACTGATAATCCATCCAATTGTCCCTTTTAGCCAATCCTCCGACTACATGATGTTGAAATTCCTTGTCCTTATTTAACTTCCTCCTCTAAGAAATAATGTAACGTGGGTCATAATTCATTGAAGTAGATTTTTCAAAATTTATTTCCCGCATAAGACCTTCAACCAAAGGGAGTGGAGCCTTGTTTTTTATGATAAATGGTCCAGTTTTTGAGGGAAATTTTATCTCAGATTCTTTCCTAAAATTTATAAATTACTCATTCGCTACAGTCATCTTCTGTCTAATGAACTCCAAAGAAACAATCCTAGGTGTTAAGAATACTGGTAAGATATATGGTTCATGGAAAAAACCATAAACCCTGATTATGGTGTGTTCCTTTAGTAAAATCCAGTCTCCCATTCTTCTATAAGGGGCAAACTGTAATACTTCCTTAATATGTGGCAAGACTCTAGTCAACTCCTTCTTAAACATTTTTCTGTAAATATATGCCATTATGAGGTTGATGTAACAAAAAATATTATTGTTGATTTCTGTAGTAAGAACCAACTATGGAAACTGTATATTTTCCTCATTGAAGAATAAAAATATCTAAACCAAACAAGACTGAAATCTAAAATGCCTGGTTGTGTGGAAATTCACCAGCTGGGAATGAATATTCTTAGCTAGGAATTCTTCATATTTAAGACAAGATAGCTGTTGGGACCATGACTCTGATTGACTCATGCTCATTTTAAACAACAAACTCAATAACAATTCTAGGATAAATATATCTGCATCCAAACCTAAAAGCTGAATTAACAAGGATATGACCAGTTGGGATTATTCATTAAACAGGATGATATCAAGGGGAAAAGTTTGATTTGTAGGGGATACATAAATTTTAAAACATGCACTGAAAAATATTTGTTTCTCTTCAATGGGGCAAAGTCTGATTTGTTGAATTACGTCTTCTTCAACAAATTCTTCCTAGTTCAATGTGAATGATGGCGGGAGTTCGAGGGAATTTCTGATAACAAGGGAATTTATAGGGAAAAGTATTTTAGTTTTAGCAACATCCATTATTACTCTTTCATACGAATAATAATTTGATGTGCACCAAGAAATGAATTCGGGGAAGTTTAGGGTTCGATTAGGGAATAAATGGTTGAAATGGGATTGATCAACACCATGCAGGTTCGTGCCTTGGTATTTAAAGGCCTATATTTATCTTTGAACTGATGGACTAGATCAAAAGACAGGATAGTATCGAAAAAATGATCATCCCTATCCTCAAATATTTCCTCCATTTTATGAAATTCTAGGGCATGTGCTTCAACTTCCCCTCTGCTCTCCATTTCAAATAACAATTAGCAGGTTTATACGTGGCCTACCTAGATGAATGGCGGCTGGAAAGGTATTTGTCTAAGTTGGATTCGTCCATGTAGAGACAAGTTCTTTATCCAATGAATAAAAGAGAAAGACCTTGAACACATGCCTCTTTCCTTTATAATATTCCTACATAGGGGGTTTAGGGATCAAGAGGTATGGTTTTCCCCTACCACTTTTCTACCAACGAAATGCCTTACCGCCCGCCACACAGAAATCAGTAAAAATTTTGTTGGTTTAAGCTTCCTTGATTTCTTGTGCATGTTGCGAGAATGAAATCTTTTTCAAACATAGATATGATCTGTCAATCATCTCACGTCGTTGATATTATACCTCCTTTAGCCTCTTCCTTTGACATTCAGTCGCTCACTAATATTTTTTCCCAATGTACATCTTCCTCTAGTGGATCGCTTTTCCACACTTGATCCGGTTGTCCTTCATCATAAGACATTTATTAAACCATCGTCTTAACCATTTCCTTACATTTCATTGGTCACCTATCTCTCTTTTAAGTGCACAACTTTCCCAAGTGGAATTTACTCCTACTGTCGATATTCCTTATCCCTTTATTTCCATCGTATATCTAATATGGTTGTTAACATTTCCGCAGATCATCAACTTGATATTTCACCTTGCAATGTTCGGTAGCAGATCCCATGATCACCCTTGATCTCATCGCTCAAAAGATCTTAGATGTCAAACCCCTTCAACATATGTCTAGCAAACGCTTTTTGATCTCTTTAGCCACTTTTAAATTTTATCTCAAGGTCACATTAGCAATGCTCCAAAATTTAAAGCTTCTTATTAGGACTTAATCCCTTGTTCTAACCTCTAAACAAAAATAGTGCTAACAGTGCATATAGATATATACAATGCACCAAAAAGATGTAAATCCAAAAAAATATGGTTCGATTTTTCAAAGATATCAGTGCTCTGTACAGATACAAATGCATCATTGGTAGTTCTTTAATATGTACACACACACACATATATATAAAGTGAATCATATAAAGATAAAAAGAAGGTGCTCTAGATATATTTATGCATCTCCCTTTGTGGATATAGCTATATACAATGCACTAAAAATATTTTTGGAACATAATTCCATCTAGACCATAGGTTAAACCAATTTCATTAAAGTTCATTTTATTACTAAGATTGTTTGAGGGTTTTGTAAGTCCATGAGCATCCAAATCGAACTGATGGATCATCAGGATGGTGTTGTAGAGGAGATATCAAAGGTTTTAAAAAAATAACAGGTGACTAAGAGTCAAGAATCAGACATTAACACAGGGACAAGTGGATAGTCGTCGATCTTTATTTGATCAAACGACGAATATGAATAGTGCTCAGTAAATAATATGGATAGTTAATAATAAGAATGGATGCGCAGATCCACCAGCCAATCAATCTGATCAACAATTGATAATAAAAGTGCATGCAAGAAAATGACAGCTAACTAAGTTGTAAAAGGGGTGAGCACTTTTACAAAATTGATATTAAATCCAATGGAAATTATGTAAAAGTGCATGTGCGATGGGGGATCTTGACCATGAGAAAAATTTAATACCTCCCAAAGCACATGGCCAATTCTTATTGGTTTTGCATGCTTGAGGGACTTTTCAAAACCGTATAGGAGAGTATGCATTGTCACCCTAGGGAAACCAACACAAAGTGACCCCACCATCATTCTATGTCATCATATCTTATATTGTTAGCCAACTGGGATCGATGTCAAAGGTCACATCACTTATTCTCCCAACCATTCATAACCCCCAAGTACATTTTTAAACTTGAATCCCATTAAAAGTCAATTCGTGTTCATTATGCTAGTATTTGTTATTCATTCACTTGGAAAAACTATGAATAAAAGCTCTAAATTCCCCATTATATCTAGTTAGCAACCAACTTAGGCCCCCACACAAAACTCTCCATCCATGTCATCCAACCAGGTTAACTAGTTTAAACCTACCTACATTCAATTTTTACCATCAAACATTGAAGAGGCTTTACCCTAATCCATGAACATACCAAATTAACCCCAAAAAATGATTTTTAAACCACTAATATGGCACAACCAACCTATGAAACCACCCCAAAGTCCATCCCAACCAAAAATTCATCCATTTTCAACCATTAGGATACTATCATCCAAAGCTTGGTTGAATCTCGTTACAAAGCATCCACAGAACAAGAACCTCACTAGCTATGGTTGTGTTACATCGAAATCTCATCACCATCATATTATGAGATAGGTATTCCCTTGTCTTCTCCAATCCCTCAAAATTTTCCCTAGAGAAATGAAGGTTCAAATGATCCCTTTGCAATTTTTCCTTGTTTTGAGCGGGTAACACTCTTGCTCCATTGACAAAAAGCGTTACCCAAGAACCAAGAGCTTGTAATGCTCTCGATACATGATAAAAGAGCAGTGACACTACTGCTATCCTTACTAAAAGATGCGTTATCCCATTAACAATGTCGGTTTGCTTCATTGGAGGAGCAGCACTTGAGTTTTCATGGAAAAAAGAGAAATTTCGAGAGGTTTCTCAAAGCTTACCTCTGTGGAGCCTCATCCCTATGGTTTAGTACAAGATGGAGCTCTAGATCCTCCCATTTTGAATCTTATATCCACCTCACCCATGAGATACTCAACCATACCTATCCTCCCATGCCTTTAAATACAATCTCATCCACCATAGGAGAAAATGGGAAGAATTGTGTTGCATACCCAAACTCTAGCAAAATCATTCTTGAGTCTTTGGAGGTAAGGTGAAGTTAGAGGCAAGGATCCATTGGAAGGAACTCTCAACACCAAGGCAGAAAGCTTGTAGTGTCTCCAATTATTTCTAATAAAAAATGTCTTTTCTTTCCCATATTTACTATTTCATATGTATGTATTGCTTGATTCCTTGGTCACAAGCATAGATCTAGTTGATTATTTTATATGATATCATTCTTTTGTTGTTGTTTTCCATCTTTTATAGATTCTTCTGCAAGGGTAGCGAGGACAACCTTGGAGATAAGTATCATGGAATTTCATTCAAGTGATTAACCGGATCTAGGGGAAGTTTAACATTTGGTGTTTGTGTTTTGTTCAAGATATGAACCATTCAGACTAAGGAAACATATCTTGTCCGTAGGAGGTGCGTATTTTTGGCTAACAGGTTGTCAAACCTGATACTCTATGTATGCCCTCTTGTGGTAGATTTACCTAAGTTTATAGTGTGGTGCTCAGCATGCTATTCACTAAGACAAAGAACTATTTTGTCCTCTGATAGAACCAGATATCCTGATCAAATAGTAGGACATAAAAGAGGGGTAGATAATACTGAAATAACTTAAGATAAGTCAGCTCCTCAATCCAAAATACAAAAGGTTGATCCTGTAGAGGAGACCAAGACACTATCCATAAGAGAAACTGAATTTGAAGTGTCTACATATATTGGAAAGATAGGTAAACCAATAGTGTTGTTGGTAAAATGGGCCAACCAAGATGATTCCCTATCCATCCTTGGAGTTCACAGTTTCGTAGAAATCCAAATCAATAACTCCAATAGGACCCATACTGGTGAAAATTGAATTACAATCTTTCTACAGGGAAATTAGAAAGAGTATTGTACAGAGTGTAAATGAAGATAGTTTGCGAGCTATTCCTCCTAATAAAGGGTTGTTTATAGTTGCATATAATGTCAATAACACATTCAAATATTCAGTAGTGGATCCCATGGTGCCCAGTCCTACCAATCTGAAAGATAATAGAGCTATAGAGCATGTTTTGGATTGGTCCTTGTTTAGTGATATTGATAAAATGGACTTATCCAAACAAGATAGTGATATTATTTGTGAAGAGATGGTAAAATCCACCAAGATATATAAAAGGCTCACAAAATCTTTGAACAAAGTAGGAGATCTCCTAAAAGATGATAAATGGATAACTGAGCCAAGCAAGTAACTATCAAAGATATTGAAATAAAATAGTGAATCTAAGTGAAAAACTAGATGATGGCTCTCAGTTCAAATCATTTATATAAAAGAAGGATAATGATATTGAATACTTGAAGATTTATCTAAAAATACCAAATGTACACCTAGTATAAACAACTAAAATTCATCAAGTGGAAAAAGATAAAGAGTAATTATTAGCTATTATGACAAAACATAGGGATGAATTAGGAGAACAAGATAAAATGATAAATGAGTTAACTTCCCAAATAGCTATATTGCAATTTCAAAGAGCTAATATAACACAAACTTTTCCACTATATAACGTAATAGCAGAGGTGACAGATCAAGTGTAAATGTAGATAGATACATAGCAGAATATTCAAGAGAGTATCACCCAGCCTCCATTAACTCAAATGGTTGATGTAGATTCCATGGAAGAATATAAAACCATAGTTGAGCTCACTAATATTGAAGAATACGTGTAGAATAAAATAAAAGGGCTTGAGGATGATGTCACCCAGAGAAATAATAGAATTATTGAACTAGAGCATGATGTCAACAAGAAAGATGATGACATCATTAACTTGAAGAGATAAATAGATGATTTAAAATTATATGTCACATCACCAAATATGGATTATCAAGAAGAATAATTTCTAAGAAGAACCACATAGGAAATCTGAGACATAATTTCCCAAATATTTAATTAGCAGTGATAATTCATGAACTGATGACTACAAAAATGGAGGTGTATACATCCGCAATGAATTAAATGAAGTAGGTAAATGCAGCATTAGGCGACAAACCTACATATTCTAAGAAAACCATTTAATACCTAAATAGTTTAACCAACAAGGAATTGGAATACTTGCAGCTAACCAGTAGAACCCAGATAACAAAGATTGACAAAAGGATGATGCTGAAACAAACACTTTGTAGGGCGATTCAAAAAAACACAAATGTGTTGGGTGATGATATCAAGGAATTCAAATTATGTTTAATGAAGTTACAAGGATTGGACTACCTCTATTGTGGGATGGAAATTTAGAATTCATATCAAAAGAGGAATATATGAACAAATTAAGAGAGAAAATAAATCAAGGGCATAAAGAAGAGATGGAAGGAATCCATAGTGGTAATCAAGCCTTAGAATAAGACCTCCTTTCCATATACCTACCAAATTGAAAACTAGTTTTAAGGAAATGGGGCCACTCACTTATTAAAAGAATTTTGAAGCAGAGATATCATTAGAGAACAACAACGCTAATAGCATAAAAATAGGTAAAGAGTGGAAGTTGGTAGTAATATATCATAAAATATATTTACTAACTCAAGATCTATGGCCTAATCAATATTCTCATGGATCATCTTCACACCATAAATCATATCAGGAAACGCCTCCTCCATGTTAGCAGTATACATAAGCATTTAAGCCACCTGGAGACTCTGTACAATGTGGAGATCCTACATTCAATGAGATGATGTAGAGAATGAGTGAATTTTGAATTCCACCTGGATATTCCACACTTATAGGACAACAAACCATGCACAATCAACAATCACCGATACAAGGAATGAAGAAAGGTGAAGGATGCAAGAGGAATTGAATATTAGTTATGTAAATGTAATAATTTTTACGTAGAAAAGAAAATATTGAAAAATATATTACTTTATGTTATGATACATTTCATTTACAAATTCAATTTAGGCATTTTTGAGCCCTATATAATGCAAGCCCAATATACAAGCAAAAGGTTGGAAATTTTAGAACTAGAAGTATTCTTTGTTATATTGTTGAGTCGGGTGTATTCTTTTGATGGTGTAAAGACTTTGATATGATATTAAAAAAATGAATCTATGCAAATTGTTTCTTCAACCTTTTTCATTGTGTGACCATCTATTTGTGAGGATTCGTGAGAAAACAAACTCCATGCATGCAATATCGTTTTATGAATTAAGTATCATGGATGTTTTGCTCATTATTAAAGGTTAAATATCATCTCATAAATATAAATTTACTTTGGTTCTATGTTGATCTTGAATGCATTTCATATGTCTATGTGTATAAAAGAGTTATGTATATATTGATTTAATGGAATGTTTTGTTGTTGAAGATAAATATAACTAATGTTATCCCTTACAAATTTGTAAAGAATTAACAAATTTGTAAAGAATTATTGAATTATTTTAAATACAACTCACTAAATTCAATTCATGTCTTTCTTAAGGAAATCCACCTATCGGTTCTTCCTTTTTCTCAAGATTTGTATTCATCACTTCATTCATAATCATTTTCCTATGTATTATGTATGTATCCATCAAATTCCTATGTTAAATTCCTTTACATTCCCAATTTTATCCACAATATATTGATAAATAACTTTCAAGAATTTTAAATAATTACTCAAACATACACTCATACTTTGATTTAGCTCTAACATCGTTAAAGTTTGATCCATGCCATGCTCAGGCTTGTTCTACCTTCAACCTAGGACAACTCTAGGAACTAACATGAGAAATGGCGTCGTTTTCAAAGAGTGCAATTAAAGAATACATTTCCTCAAGGAAATGGAATTGAAGAGATATGCATTCGGTACGATGAAGAATAACAAGACACCTATTGGTTAAATAATTCACCCGGAGACTCCATTGAAGCAAGTTTGATTCGGGAAAGAGGCACACTAGAAATAATGCTTGAACAAAGGACCTTCTTAGCCTACCAGTTTCTAAAATCAATTGGAGAAACTTAAGGTGACCTCAAAGAAGAGGTATTTCACTTTCAAATTATCCCTCAATATCTACACCGAGTGAAAATTAAGAAAGAGTTGAAGAGTTAAATAATAATAAAAAACTTTTTAATTTTCCTCGAAATCCTTTGAACCCTATCCTTGAACCTATTTTTGAAGCTCCATCCCACTCAGTTGGTACATCAATCCCCACTTAGCATTATTTTGGACCTCAAAGACATCCATTTACCCTTGTTGTACAATGTACTATCCCACAAAATACCAGTTATGGTAGGAATAGTGCATGGTCCTCCTGGAGTCCAACCACCACCTATTAACCCATGGATAGTTGTAAGATATGGTCCTTTAAATATAACAATAAATATACATTATATGCTTTATCATTACTTAAATATTTTACCTAAATATTACGGCAAAATTATATTTGACTTGAAGAACATATGGATAATTTTTAGAATATCACTGATAATGTTTTAATTGAAGATGATGTACAAATTCTTGAAGGAGAAGTAAGAAAATGGTTTAGAAACTTAGCTACTAATTCTATTTACCCATGGAATTATATACAACTAGTATTTAAAAGTTAGCGAGGAGAAAAGAGAGATAATCTATACCACCTCACAAAATTTTATGCTTTAATGAAAAAGAATGGTGAAACTACAACTAATTTCAACAAAATATTTAATAAGATGTATAATAATATTCCAAATGATATAAATCCTACACGGAATGATGCAAAAGGAATTTATTATGGAGCATTTGAATCTAACTTTACTATGATGTTGAGAGAAGCAAGATCAGATACACTAGAAATCATTCAGGATGTTTCCTTAGATGTAGAAGCTAATATGACAGTGGCTGGTAAAACTAAAAAATAAACAAGAATTTGAGAAGAATAATCCTAAAGATGAGGTTGAATATTCAAACAAGAACATGACTAAAGAAAATCAGGAGGATAAGAGTGAACAAATAACTAAAATATGAGAGTGTTATCAAATAAAATGACAAGACTTAAGAGTGAGGGTGATAATCAAATAAATTCTCAATCTATTGGAAAGAGAAATCAAAATTAGTTTAGAATTATTTTCAACCCTTAGATATTAAATATAGAAATAAGTAGCGAAGATTCCCCCATCCAACATCCTATTAGGCCAAATGAAGCAATTATTGATGTTCCACTAGATGAGGAAGATATTGAGCCTCCTTAAGGAATTAATTGTATGAATGGTGATAATCAGATAATACATTTAACTCAAAATAATGTGAAATACTTTTGTATGAAGAATATTGTTGGAATGAAGTCTATTCTTAAAAAATATAATTTCTCAACCTAAAAATAATTGTGAAAAACAACCTCAAGCTTCCATTCCTAAGAAATTCTAAAAAGAAACCAAAAAATTCAAAGAATATAATAAACCAACCCATATTGAAAATCCTCCTTTCCAAAACACATCTAATGCTCCATCTACCTTAGGGGTAAAGTTTACACCCCATACTCCTCAAAATAAAAATGAAAAACATCATCCAAAAAGATCTAATCCCGAAAAGAAGGATATCAAGAAGTCAATACAACCTTTTTATTTTGAACATGAGTTGTCAAAATTAAAAAAAAATTATACATCTGTCATAACTTGCAAAGAATATTGCATTTATGAAAAAAATTGAGAAAGATTTAAAGTTGTACAATCCGAGTAATCAATTTGATACTATAAATCTAGTTGATGAAATTCCTGATATTGAAGTTGGACCTGTTGTATAAGAGGAACCTTTGTACTACAAGCCTCATTTCTACATTACAATGATGCTACATGTAAATTTAATACATTATTATATGTTATATTTAGGTGTTTCTCACAATATCACACCTAATGTAATTATATATGATGTGGGACTAGAAGTGACAAAACCTTATCATGATATTTAAAGTTTTGATTCAAAACCAATTAAATGTACTGGAATTATAAAGGATTTATTGGTCAATTTAGCCCAGCTTCCATAAAAAAACATCATCCTAGATGTGGTAGTTGCAGATGTCCCCCCTGGATATGGAATGTTACTCTCAAGAACTTATTCCAAGAGAATAGGTGGAACAATACAAATGGACATGAAATATGAAACCATTCCTCCATTTGCAGGAGAAACAAGGAGGTTGTATAGGGAGGAAAGATATGCATATGTATTGAGTGAGGGGAGTAGTCCTATCAATTATCCCATATACATTGTTGAAGAGGATATGAAGTGTTACATGTTGTCTGGAGACAATGATTATGATAAAATAGTGTATCCTCCAATATATGGAAATGATACAAAGCATCCAAAGAACATGCAAGATCAAATTTGGGACATGTTCTTTGATGGATCTTCCACTATAGAAGAATGTTGGGCTGGTGTAGTGCTAATATCGCCCATCAAATAAGATTTTATGATTTCATTTAAATTAACTATTGAAACAACAAATAATGTAGTAGAATATGAAGCATTAATATTGGGTTTATAGGTAGCAAGGAGAATGGGAGTTACTCATATTTTAGTATTTGGATATTTGGAATTAATTGTAAAATGGATTAAATCAATTTGTCAAACAAAGAATCCTAGAATAAGAGATTACATAAATGTTGTCTAGAATTTGATTGATAATGTGTTCCATGAATTTAATATCACAACTATTACTAGAGAATAAAATTAGAAGATTGATGCTTTAGCAGTGGCATCCAGTATTTTTAAAACTCATGTACAAATCATAGTCAAGCATGAAATAGAAACGATTTAGAGACCATTATTTCCTGACAATACCAAACACTGGCAGGTGTTTGCAAATAATCAACCGATTAAAAGATTTTTGGAATTGGTATATAAATTTTCCATCACATGTATTGATCAACAACAAGATGAAGACGAAATTGTAAAGAGTCATGAGGAAGGAGTGCAAGAACCCATAGGAATGAAGTTGAATAACAAAATAACAATAACAAGATTGCACAGTTGAAATGTAATTTCATTCCTAAAGGTCTAGTTCCTTTGGAAAGGTTTTTTGATAAACATGATGTGACCCACAATCCTATGATTCAACCTAAAGAAGAGGATGTAGACAATATAAATATTGGCACATGTAGTGACTCTAAATATGTCAAATTGTCCAAGTTATTGCATGAAGGAACAAAATAGAGATACATAAAATTGTTCAAAGAATATATTGATTCATTTGCATGGAAATATGAGGACCTGCAAAACATATGATACATCAATAATTGAACACAAGATACCCATGTATAAGAGTTTTCACTGGAATATCTTAAATCAAATGTAACCTCAAAAGAATTACAACGTAGATATGTAGAATAGTGGAGAGAAAATCATGAAGAAGAAACATAAGAGAGAAAACTTAATTGGTATAAATTCCATCTCATTATTATTCACCAATAAGGTCACATTTATAATACATCTCAGAGGGATATATTCATGATACTAAAGAGGTAGTTAAGCTCCACACATGTGGTAGGCTTAGATAACATAGAAAAAATGACTAGACATAGTTGTCAGTCATAACTCCTGAAGCAGATCAGTTAACTTAGTGTAACTGACAATAGGTGAACCAAGAATTCATATTAACTAGTTATCTAATGATAACTAATGATGGAGGGTACATACGAATTATTTGGTTGAGTGTTAGTGGTCATTGGAGCTCATACTAACTCAGTTGATGAAATCAAGGCTAGTTAACTCAAGGTAGGATCATAAATAATAAGAACCAACTCAAGGGGGCCTAAAATCATGCATGAGAGCACATTAACTCCTAGAAACAAGGAAGATGGAAATAATGAGGATACTAAGGCTGATAATGGAAAAATAATAGTCCAAAGTGATCAAGATACTTATGACTATACACTAGGTGGTCAACTAATAATGGTCTAAGCACTAGAAAATCAAATAAATGATTAAGGATAATATCTAGATGGGTCGAATATTTTGACAACCCCCCTTAATCCTGACTTATGTGAAAAATAAAAAGGAGATTATGGCCCAACAACAAATTCCAAGTTCACCTTTTACATTAATCATCCATGCAAATTGAGGAAAAAGGAAAAACCACGTGGGGAAAATCCTTCCACAAAAATAGACATTAGGTACACTAGAAATAAACTACTCCAAATCCGTGTAGGTTGAAACTTGTTTAGATATATAGATGGATATTCTTCTTGGGAAGAAGAGGAATATGCTCAAATTGATTAGGAACATAGAAAACTACACAATAGATTCTGGTACCATGTAGAGAAACTAAGATAACATGACAAAAGAGAAAAAGGAGGTGCTCATTCAACTTGATCTTGAAATCAGGTCCAAATGAATCTTGATATGCTTGAGAATTCGAACCATGTGAGGTAAAATAAACTCCAAGTGAATGGTTGTGTCCTCCATATTCTATGAAACTATAAGAAAATATTACAATCAAAATCAACTCCGTACTGAAATTCTACCTTCAAAACATCCAATAATACACTAAAAGGTGAACCAAAGAGAGGCTTAGAGAGTGTATGAGCTACAATAGATGGATGTTTATCTTTAGAATTAAAAATAGACGATAGATAGGTGAACAAAAAGGTTTGGAACAAGAGTCCCATGTGTGTCAAAACAATGGCAAAGTATGTATCTTCAAAGGAACATTGAGAAATGTGCCAATTATCATAGACGAATAGGTAGAAAGCATGAAATAACTAGATGGGAGTGTTGAAGAAGTACTCACAAAATTCAGGAACAACTTTGAATCAAGGAAGTTGTACATGCAAATAAAATCATGTATGTAAGCTTAAATAAAAACTCAAAAACATGATTGATGTCATGTTGCCAATTCAATCACAACTTATGCTACAGTCAACGAAATCAAATTATGTCAAAGACCCATTTTAGAAATTGAAGACATATTTCAAATAATATAAGGAACTTGACCTATATTATAGCATAGAGTGATAAGTATCAAGATGAAATAGAGGGTAAGGGAGGATGCAAGTTATTAAAAACCTCCGATATTCATTTGAACATATCTCTCAAACTAGAAACTGAAATGGAATTTTGTGAGAAACAAATTTTAGATCATGCAAAGGTATTTCAAAAAAATTATGGTATTCCCTTTAAGATGATAAGTAGAGGTCGTGGTACCTCTTCAAATTTGTCTGCAATTTTCAAATTTTATTGTTGAAATTGTACCTACAAAACAAACTTTGAAGATCTATATGGAAGTTAATTGATTCTAAATGAGTTATGATCAACCTGGAAGCTTTGATACCATATAAGAATTTGCACAAGAAGATATTGAATCAAATGTAACCTCAGAAGAATTACATCATAGATAAGCAGAATAGTGGAGAGAAAATAATGAAGCAAAAACATAAGAGAGAAAACACAATTGGTATAAACTCCATCTCATTATTATTCACCAATAAGGTTACATTTATAATACATATCATAGGGAGATATTCATGATCCTAAAGAGTTAGTTGAAATACACACATGTGGCATACTTAGATAACATAAAAAATATCACTAGACATAGATGTCTGTCATAACTCTTGAAGCATATTAGTTAACTGAGTGTAATTGACAGTAGCAGGACCAAGAAAGAATATTATCTAGTTAAGTAATGATAACTAATGATGGAGGGTGCATACAAATTGTCCAGTTGAGTGTTAGTGGTCATTGGAGCTCATACTAACTCTGGTGATGAAATCAAGGCTATTTAACTCAAGGTATGCTCCTAAATTATAAGAACTAACTCAAGTGGTCCTAAAATCATGCATGAGAGCACATTAACTCATAAAAAAAAGGAAGAGGGAGAATATGAGGATAATAATCGAAAATTAATAGTTCAAAGTGATCATGATACTTAGGAATATACAATAGGTTGTCAACTGATAATGGTTTAAGCACTAGAAAATGAAATAAATGATTAAGACTAATATCTACATGGGTTTAATGTTCCAACACACTGAAGGCTGGTACCAAGATATTTAAGAAAAATCTTAGGAAAACAAACCCCATCCTGCTATCAATTATAGAAAAGAGATAAGTAAATTATTGGATTCCAAAATAATAATTCCTTTAAGATATTCAAAATGGGTTTCTAGTCTAGTTCTAGTTAGGAAAAAGAGCATTGAAATAAGAACGTGTGTTGATTTTAGGAACCTTAACAAATGCTCCCTAAAATATAAGGATCCTTTTCCAAAAATGGACCAAATTTTACAAAAGGTGGTAGGAGACAAAATAATTTCCATCATGGATGAATTATCAGGTTATAATTAGGTTGTTATGAGAAAAGAGGATAGAGAGACAACTACATTCACTACTCCTTGGGATACTTTCATGTACGATAAACTTCCATTTGGATTGATGAATGCAGGAGAAACTTTCTAGCGAGCAATGAATATTTCGTTTATAAGAGACACATATAAGTTCATAGTAATTTATCTTAATGATTGTTGGCATGTTTTTGGGAAAGTGAGTTGCGCAGCGTCGCAATAGCTACACAAGCTCATGAGACACCGCGCACTGCTAGATTAGCGCGATGGGAGGAAAGATAACCATTTTTATATTTAAGGTATTAATTGACCACTTTTGTGGACATAGGTCATTAGTGGTTAGAAGTTAGTTAGAAATGGACCTTTGATGTAAAGACGCAAGCCTATATATGGATCTAGTTTTGTAATTGTAAGGACATGATCGTATGAAGGATGAGATCTGTTGTGATCTATCTATGGTCCTGATGAGTCTTTTGTTTTGAAAAATATGTGATATTTCTATGTCACATACTGAATTTTGGGATGTAACCGGTCTCTTGATGTGGAGAAGAATTATCTATTTTGGATCTATTGTAGAATTAATATGACATGACGATTGTTGCATAAATATTGTCTTCTGTTTTCCTATTTTATTTGTTGCGATATCAATGAGAAGTGTGTTGAATCTCTTATGATTTGTTGATGTTGCTGCAATAAACTGGTGATGCCTTCTATCCCACTTCTATCATAATTCTATTAAATGATGATTGAAGTTGTTTTATGAATGATTATGCTGCAATAACACTTCTATGATGAATGAATGATGCGCTCTGTTAGATCTATAGTCATGAAGATGAATCGTGAGGACTATCTTAGTTCTGTAATCTGCTAGTTATCCAGTCAAAGTCACTGATGCCATATCTTTCCTTCCTACTGCCGAAAAATTGGTTTTGATGGATTTCCCTTGAGCATCTTAGGTGAGACTTCGTCTGCTCTGTGGATGTTGCTGGGAGGGTAAAACCTGTCTGGGCCAATGCTCAGGGAGATCGCGTTGGCTGGGCATCAATAGAGTGAGAACCCTTGTCGATGAGTCTTTTTTGGTGGGTTTCTCCAACAAATGGTTCCATTTCTAGGACTAAGTTGTTAATAAAAGGAGGATATGTTTTGGCATCCAACTTGACTGAAGATCGAGGAAAGGTTTGGTCTAAAACTGCGAGAGTTCGTTGAAACAGAAAATCAGAATCTGAAACTATCGACGAGAAATTGGTTGGATAGATATATTGATGACGGTCCTCACGAATGGTTATTCTGTGAGTTTCCTATCATCTTGGATGAGTGGTTGGCGATGTTCACTTCTAAGAAGAAAAAATTCCAAGGAGGAGAGTCGACATATTGGACTCTAAAGCTGATCCAGGAATTACAACAAACATATAATAAGGCATTGCATGCTGTCAAGGTGTGGTTGGACAGTATCCTGGAAGGCCACCTTACTGAGTTTGCAGTTTATACCAATAAGTCATTTAGCGAAGCAGAAAGGGACTTCTTCAATGGACCACGAGGTAGATTTTTGTTGTCGCTATAGATATATATTAAATAGCTTGTCTACGAAAAAGGTATTATGAAGATGGACCAAGAGTAGTGGAACTCTGGTGTGCGGAGGATGTAGACACCGTGACGAAAGGGTGGAGACAGATGGAAAGGTAAGGGGTAGATGGGTGTGAATTCTGGCAAGATTGTGAATGTCACCGAGGAAAAAAGTGGTTGTACAAGAGGAGGAGCAAGGTTTTGAGAGAAGAGGTAGAGGATAGGAGAAGGTCCTACTGCGATCAAAGTGTGATACTATGAAGAAAAACCACACGGGAAAAAGTGGCCTAGTAACGATGAGGATGACCAGGCCCAAGATATGTCTAGAAGGACGATAGGCTCGAACCCCAATAGTGACGTGTCCACACCTCTGCGCACTACTACACCACTAGGAAGAAACACGCATTTTATGTCAACTTTCCCGATGTGTCACCAACAGTCTAGTAGTAGAGTACCAGCCAGAGGAAGAAGGCCCAGAATGGCGGGCGACGAAATGAAGTTACCAATATTTCATAGAAATGACACCGATGACCCAGAGCAATATTGGTTCTTGTGTGAGGCAATCTGAGCTGCCCGATAGACTGTGGATGACGATATCAAGAAAAGCCAGCTAGAAACTACCCTGAGGGGTCATGCATTGGATTGGTACATGAGATTCATGCTAGCTCCTTAGGGAGGTACAATGAAAAACATTGGATGAGATCTGTAAGGGGTTATTTGAATAATTGAAGAAGCCCAAGTCTGAGGCCCTGTACATTACCGAGTTGAAAGAAATCAAGCAGTTCCCCAATGAAACAATTTGGGACTTTGATCAATGGTTTAAGACATTGATGGGTCGAGTCATCTTCTAGGTGAGCGATGTTCAACACAAGGATTGGTTCATTGTCACACTAGTCCCACATATCAGACAACTGCTAATGCACCAAAAGATTGCAATGCAAAGCAAGGCTCTAGAAATCATGATGAAATTATATGCATCACCGGTAGGAGAAACCATGGTCGGGATGAACCAGATTCAAGCACAGTTGGCCAATTTGATGCTCCAACTGCAAGATATCAAGAAGGCTAAGGAAGATCATGACGACCTTTGGTGCACCCAGTGTTGTGTGGATGGACACACTAAGGATACATGTTCGACGTTCTGAAATTATTTTCTTTCAGGAGCCCTGAACCCATTGAGCTACGCTGGTGTACCATGGTGGTGCATATGTTAAGTCTATGGGCATCGACATGAGAAGTACAACTACATGCAAAATATGGTTACTAAGATAGAGAGTCTATATTGTACCTTTTTTCAGTCAGTAGGACACGACGATCAAAACTATCGAGCTTATGACTTTCTCTAGGAAAGGACATATGATTCATACTTTGTGAAAGGTGAGGACCCCTAGGAAATGCAAGTGCAACCATAGATGGTGCATCCAACAACACAAGTGAAATATACACCACCACCTCATATGCAGTTTATCTCATCACAACCACAGTAATAGTTTACATCACAACAATAATTTGCACCTCAGCTACAGCTCATAGCACAAACATAGCATGCACCACAACCACAGTATAATCAAGTACCACTCATTCAACCTCAGCCACAATATGTTCAAGCTACGCACTATGTCCAGCAGCAACCAAACCCCTCACATCATTAGTTGGCCCAACCTCAATTTTAGCAAGGAGGAGTCTGAGGAGGATTCTACAGAGGATTCAGGGGATGAGGAGGAGGCTTCGGTCGAGGAGGAGGATGGGGTTGAGAATCAATCCAGTGTTATACATGTGGAGTATTCAGGCACTACCATAGGGAGTTTCCTCATGCGCAGTGTACATACTATGTGACTAGCGAGCATAATGTTGAAAATTTCCCTCAGCTAATTGCAAAATGGTAGGTTGGAAACATCCCTTAGTTGCAGAATGTGCAGACTCAGAACCAGCCAACATTCCATGTGTAGAACCAGCTGACGCTATAGAATCAGAACTCGCCACATACATAGAATTTTTTAACGAACCCATTTCTCAATCAGAACCCCCCATTGAATCAAGTCTAGAACCTAAATCAAGGATCGACGATTGCAACAATTCAAGCCAAACCGAGAACGAAGGATGTCGATGTTGGGGTTATCACTTGTGCTAGTGCAACAATTGGAGAAGATGGACCACGTCAGCAAGTTTGGTTCACTAGAAATAATAAGGTAGAATTTGATATTATGACGAAGAAAGAAACCTTCTTCGAGGCCAAGCATGCAATAAGGATATATCTGGGTAAGTTACCTATTATCGACATGTCGTCTACTTTTGATCCATCTATAGAGGCAGGACCATCACGGCAACATGGTACCTTGCATCAGTTCTTTGAGAGTTGTTTATCACTGGAAAGGGATCCCGAAGCCCTTGTCAAGATTGAGAAGTTGTTGTACCACTGGGATAATATATTGAAGGATTCGGCAGTGAACTCCTTGCAAAAGAGGAACATAGGAAAGGAGATGAGGATGAACATCCAGATCAGTGATTATGAGGTGGACTCAGTTATTCTGGATCTCGGATCAGATGTAAACATTTTGACCAAGCAAACATGACAGTTGATGGGGAAGCCGACATTGGGATGGTCACCGATACAACTGCGACTAGCAAATCAGAAAAAGTTTTAGCCCATTGGTCACATCTCAAACCTGGTTGTGGATGTTGAAGGTATGAAAACGTATGTTGATTTTGATGTGATAGAAGTGGTTGAATATGGAGGTTCCTATCCTGCACTACTAGGGATTGGGTGGGCTAATGATAGAATGGTGGTTATCAATTTCAAAAAATGGGTTATGATGTTTGAGAAACAGGATGTCAGGGTTATTGCTCCCATGGACCCTTAGGAAGGACGTCGGTATATTGAATCGGTGCAAGATGAAGCCACTAGAATTTGGGATCATGCTTATAATATCTTTGAAGACTATATCCACCCTACCGTCAACGATGAACTTGGATGGCGCAGCGCTAGTTCTACGTCCTTTGATTCTGATGATGCTTTGGAAAATTGAAAAAATAGGGTGCATGAGGTGTCATTTAGGAAATGCGGGTTGATTGCATAGTCCCTTCGTCGAGTAGCAATTAATACTGTCAAGTTGCCACTTTTTGAGGGGCTGTGAAAGTTATCAGAATTCCTTCAAGAATTGGAAGAGAAAGTGTTTAAACCACAAAGGGTATTGGCCGTATATGTAGCACTGAAGGCTACCCCAGCCTGATGGTTGGAGATGCACAAGCAGATGATTCATGACTGGGGACAGTGTCGATGATTGATGATGGTTCACTTCGGCGATTCGAAGGTCTATCATGCTGGGAGATACGATGGACGGAATGACCCCACCAGCCACTTGATGGAATTTCAGTCCTTATGGGGAATCGTGACCTAAAGATGAGTGGGTCCATTCTTTTGTTCATACCCTAGATGAGATGCCGAGACCCTAGTATGTAGCGGCATAACTGCGCAGAACTATAACCACTTGGCAGGAGTTGTCCTTTTTGTTTGCGCAGACATTTAGTTTCCAGGATGCCAACCCAGAGGTACATAATGCATTACAAAACATCCATGACATAGTACTTAAGGTTGTCCCTATCGCATACCCAGTTGATCCACATGTGCACTACTCGATGCAATCCACGATGACATGTTACAATCTATCTAGCAAACTTGAAGATGATGATGAGTTGCGGAATGTTAATATTCCGGAGTCAAAAGGAAGCCGCGATGTTGTAGCACCAAACATACCAATGGATTCTATGAGTTAGTCACTAAAGATCAAGAAAGTCAACATCGGGCCGGAAGAGTACCCAAAATTTGCTAATATTGGGGACTATTGGGACAAGGAAATAATGGCCAAAATCACGGACCTGCTACATGAATTCCAGGATATTTTTCTGATGCATTTCTTAGAAATGAAGGAGGTATTAGGGGACCTAGGGGAGATGAAAATGCCATTGAAACCAGATGCAAAACCTGTGTGACAGAGGGCGTATTGGTTCAACCCATGATACAAGGCCTGTGTGAAGGCTAAGATCGACCAGATGATGGATGCTGGGATCATCAAGCCTATAGAATAATCATATTGGATAAGCCCTATGGTGGTTTAGGATAAAAATATTAGTGAAGTTCACATTTGTGTCGACCTAAGAAATTTAAATGATTCTTGCATGCATGATCCGTTCTCGACTCTGCTTATAGATGAGTTCCATGAAGGAGTAGGTGGTCAGGAGATCTATTCCTTCATAGATGGATTTTCGGGGTACCACCAGATCTGTATTGCAAAGGAGGATCGCCATAACACCACATTTGTCACTGGATGGGGTTTCTTTCAATATACGGTCATGCCTTTTGGGTTGAAGAATGCTCCTGCAATATTTTCTTGGGTGGTTGTCACTGCGTTCAAATATTTCTTTCAAAAATTCCTACAGGCATTACTACATTTCGATCCAAAATCCGACAGAAAAATCCGACGGTACGTGGATTTCTCTTTTTAAACTTACCAAAAATCACAAGGATACATTTTTTTGTTGTAAATGTGGCCACAAGCGTCGGTGAAGCGACGACTATTCTCATAACCATTGGTTAAGTGACAGTGCATTAGTAAGTGTCTCTTAAGTGATGGCACCTTTAATTGGTCAACCATTTAATATGGAAAGTGCCATCACATATCCGACGCTTAGGTTCATTTCCTACACACACTCATATAAATAGATGTAGTCCTAGGTTCATTATCTCACACACTCACAATATGTAGGCATACTATTTAAATTACAATTATTTTATGCTGAAAGTATTTGAATGTCAATCAATAAATTCACTTCAACATTCCAGTTTCTTAATACAAAAACACCAATTCTATTGCATGGTGCCATGCATGCCTCATGGAAAAGGGTTGGCGATGACAACGATGATGATAATGACTATGATGATGAATATGACAATGACAGTGAGAATGATATGAATGCCAATTATGATTATGACAATGCTGACAACGATGACGATGTCAATGATGACCATTATTAAGACCATAAGGGAAAGGGGGCAATGTTAGTAATGTCATGGAGAATGTTGATGATGATTACACTGACAATGTGAATGACATGAATGACAATGGTGATGACAATGATGATGCCGATGATGATGAAAATGATGATGATGATGATGATGATCATTATTATTAAAACCCTAATCCCTTTACTAGAATTATATTACAATGGATTGAAAACAATGGGCAAAAATTACACCAGAATATCCAATTTGGCATAGGATTTATGCAAAGAATATAACACATACCCAATAACAATGATGAAAATAATGATGAACAACGATGATGATGATGCCATTGACAATGATGTGCTTATATAATGATAATGATGAAAATGATGACGATAATGAGGACAATGATGATGACGATAACAATGACAATGATGACTATGATGACAATGAGATGAATTAATATGGTGATAATGATGATGTAAATGATGAGGACATTGATGATGATGTGATTATATTATATCACATAATTTGAAATATACCAATATTAAGACCAAATTTTATAAACTACAATAAAAATATCCTCTAGTTAAGATGTGAATGTGGATATATAGTTATATGGTTTCCAAACCTATTTGACCTATCCCACAATCAGAAGTTCAGGGGGGGAATTCCCATAAAAATAATCCAAAAGGGTTTATTATTGAAACATATTATAGTATATCATATTTTAAGACAAAGGTGTCAGTAGTGATTTCATTAGGTTCAATAGTACCGTGTAGTACACCTTCGGGATAAACTCTAATGACACCTTTAGTGGTACCATTCTTGCTACCAAAGTTATATTTTTACAACCATGAACATTGGTACAATTATTAGGA
>LPNX010620434.1:0-62373 GCA_001517045.1 Pseudotsuga menziesii | reverse complement strand
ATACCCTAGAGAGAAAACTACCACAATACCCATCTTCAACCCATGTAAAATCTATCCCAACAAAAGTATCAACATCCACAACTCAATTACAAATCTAATTCTTTTCATTCTCCTTGGTTTAAAAAGTTGAAAAATTGAATGCACCATGGATACTTTTTATATTTGATGATATAAAGGACATTTTTTCACAGTTAAAATAAAAAAATTATGCTCATAAAAAATTAAAAACCACCTAAACAACACACCAAACTTTGCAATACAATTCCCCGCTGGTGGTCCTATACAGGGATCAAAATTCATGCCGTCAGGGCTCGTCAAAGGGCTCTCAGCCCGTCAGTGAAGTGGCATGTGAATTTTTCCCGTCAGTTAAAATGAAGCTTTTTATTTTTGACAGTTTAAAAAAAATTATTCATTTAAATTTAAATGCCATTAAAAGGGTTGTCACTAAAATTGCCCGTCAACAATTTTAATGCGACTGCCTCGTGATCGAGGGGCGATTTGAAATGCAACTGAGAGTTTGGAGACCTGGAGTTCTTGTCGAGTTGGGTGAGGGGTTTTATTGGTACTGAAGACAGAGTTATGTGGCAATGGCATCTCCATTGCCGTACTCTTCGGGCATTAAACTCACCAACAGTACGCTGATTGATTGATGGTTAACTCGGGTCAAGGGATTCATCCTCTGTGTATAAATTATGCCATTTTTTGCTTGCTGATTCTAAAGTCTTGGTTCGATTCCCTCTTCTTGGTTTGAGGATTAAATTGGGGCATCGTTTGTCGAGGTTTAATGGAGAAGCATGTATTGTTGGAGAATACAAAGAATGGTTGCATCTTTCTAAGCTCCGCATTGGATGAGGTAAGAGTCCTCTTGCTATTTTTACAAGCTTGCAGAGGTAAATAATTGTGTTCTTAAAGGGTTTGAATGGATTGATACCTACCTTCCTTTCCATTTCTAGTCTTAGGTTGAAAAGTTGAATGACTCATATTTCTTCCCCTGCATAATTTCATGTGTCTGTGTATTTCACCCATGGGCGAGTTGATGAGGCCTTTAAGAAGTTTTGTGCTCTAACTATTGAAAATTGAACTCAAAAGCTCTCCATACCTCTGCGTCTGTCTCTGCACGTTGATAAAACGATCTGGGTTTTCCTCTCTATCTCTGTTTGATATATTAAATATATTTTATTTATTGTCTTGCTCATATGATAATCCTTGTGGGTTTGCTTACTGAATCCATATGATGTTGACACCATTAATAAAATTAATTTGGCATTAGTCTTTGAGGGAAACCCCATTTTGTTTCTCTTGCTTTGTGGGATATACTTAAACTTCTGTACTGAAACCTTGGAGTTCAAAATTACAATTAAGTTTCAGTAAAATTGTTTGTGTTCGTTGCAAACAGTCTTGAGTTTTGAACCTCCGGCATTATTCAACCTTTGGCTTAGTCTCAGATAATTAACCTTATGATGCTATTACATATTTTCCTTATGTGTAGCCTGGCATACTATTGCTGCTGCTTGCTCACATCTATTTTAGTTTTTTCAATGCTCCCAATTGTTGGAAAAATGTATAAAGAGCTTTGAAAGAAAAAAATTGCAGTCTTTTATCAATATAAATCCTGCACCTGTAATTAATATGGCCCAGTCTACACCTTCTCTCATATCCATAACGAAGGCACATGATAGCTTGTCATTGATTCACATTTCTTCCTTAGCCTTCACATTTTGTCATGGTCATTCGTTGAAAGAAGAAGAAAATGAGAATCCAATATCCTTTACACACATCTGGTTGGTTTGTGAGGCAGTTTTACATTGCAAACTCATATTTATATAATTGTACTCTTGAAGCAATATTTGTTGCATCTTTGGATTCAACAAATGATAATTTGAGACTAGCTTTTCCCATTCCCATTTCATAGGATGTTCCATTTAGAAACCTCTTAATCCACTTTCTATCTTGTTTACCCATTTTGCACCCTTTACAGATGCCATTACACATAAAGTTAAAGTTTAAATGAAAGACTGGTCTGCGGTAGAAGGTTTGGTAAATATTCCTGTTAAGTCATGGTAATGAATTTTGGGGTTTGGAGGGGGGGGATTTGAGGCTACCATGTGCATGGAGTGTTGAAATGATTACTCAAATTGTTTGAAGCTATAAGATAACAAGTGTTGACAGAAATTTGGTGCGAAAATGGCAGTGGTAGTAGTTGCTTGTTGCTTTTGTTTTTGTTTATTTATCTTTAAGAAAGGAAGACTAGTTCTAGTAATTGGTATGCTACGATTAATGGAAGACTGTACTTGGAATGTTCAAGTTATTTTGATACATTTGGATGATGTGGACTCTCTGAATTTTGATTTAGTATGGGTTGTTGATTGACGTTGACAAACCTATTTCAATGCTAGCACAGACGTATTTTTTATATTCATTTCTAATTATGGACAGTAGTTATGACTGTTTGTTCACATATCCGTGATATGGTATTCGATGTTTGGATCAGGTATGGTGGTTATATAATATATGGATAATGTTCCATAACTAGAACAACCCATGTCAAAAGAATTAAAGAATTGGAGAGGTCCTCGGATTACAAATCCTGGAAATTCCTACTAGGTATGTAGGATTTCCTCTTCGTGCATTTATACAGAAAGTAATGAATTGGGCACCAATCACTGATCTACTTAGAAGCAAATTTAGACGAACATATTTCATTTAATCCATAGCTGATCCATATCTTTTAAATTAGACAATGGATTTGATTTTGCTAACTGGGTTGTTTTAATTTTGTCTTGGTATTGTTTTGTTTCGCTGCAGCGAGCAGTTTATCTACCCCATATCATGCCCAATTTACAACCTTCCAGTGGTATTCCTTTTTTTATTCCTTCTCCTGCCACACAGTTGAGAACAAATGATGGTCTAATCACCTATCAAGTATAAATAGGAGGCAACAACTCAGGTTTGATGGTAGACAATAAGCGATGGGTTGAAAATAGTGACTTCTTTGACAATGGGAAATTGATCCATGGTGGCCCAAACGATGCAATGCAACATCCAACAATAAGGCTAGCAAATCAACAAGCATTATCCAGTAGGCAGGCTGAAGGACAAAGTGTGTTTTCAGATAGGGTTAATGAAATTCTTGGAGTCCTTGGTGATGGTGATAGTTACAATCGTTTGGATTTTATTACCAAGTATGATGATGCAAAGTTATTTGTTATCAAATCCTATACTGAAGATGATATTCACAAAAGCATAAAGTACAGTGTGTAGGCAAGCACACCCAATGGAAACTAGAAGTTGAATCTAGCATTTGAGGATGCACAGTTGAGAGCTAGTGACAATCTCGGTGGTTGTCCAATATTCCTTTTCTTCTCAGTAAGTTTCCTTTGAGTTGACTATTTAATATTTCTCCTTTTGTGCTATAAGAATTTTCCGTAAATGAAGCCTATTATTATTTCTCTTATGTAGTTTGCACTTTTCTCATTTTTTACAATTGTGGGTAAGCCTTTTCTTGCAAATGTTTCAGGTGAATGGAAGTGGACGATTTTGTGTTGTTACAGAAATGGTGCGACCCGTGGACTTCAGAAAAAGTATGGATTTATGGAAGCAGGATAAGTGGACTAGGAGCTGTTCAGTCAGATGGCATATCATAAAAGATATTTAACCTGAAAACATTGTAAGTTGCAAGCACATAACTGGACAAATTATATAAATTTTAACATGCTTTTCTCTTTGGATTTTGCTCAACTTACAGGGTAATATTTCTTTTTCAAGAACCTATTGGGTCAGTCAGAAATTACTTGCATGGAACATGGAGATAGAACATGTTCAGCTGTACATGTTTGGCAGCAAAAATGCTAATTTGACTCTTTCAGCTGGAGGAGTGAAAGGTTAGAGAGTACAATTTGGTTTTTACTTTTGAGGTTCTTAATTTTCAATATTAATTGATCATTGCATAAATTTTCATACCATGTACATATCTTTAATGTTTCCATTTAAATGCATGTACGATGTTGCATTCACCTGTAAATGCTGGAAGACAGGTCATTGTGAAGACCACTCTAACATTTTTCTAGTTCTTAATGTAGGAAGTACAACTAATTTATCCATTGGACTGGGAAGCTACGCACTCATAAAGTATATTAAAGCCGTTGCTTGTCTGTTGTTATTAAACATCATTTGCTCATGTAATTCCACGCCTCTCTATAAAAATATATATAACTTTAAGTTTACTGGAAAGTAAATTGATCAATCCACACTCCTTTTATAAATTCATGCAGATAGAGCTCTAGAGATGCCCACATACTCTTAACAAAACTCGGATAGGCCCCTGTTTCCTGTACTTCAAGAAGACATCCGGTCTTTAACCCCTGTGTCTTTTATATGTATTCCTTTTGTCAATCCTACTGATTTTCTACAATACTGAAATTACCTGAGCCCTCTAGGTTATTGGTTGAGAAGCATAAAACCACTTCTATCTTGTCAGATACATTCCTAGCTGTTGTTTTAACAAAGCAGGGTAAAGCTTTGACAAATTGACAAAGCTGATCTTGTTCCCACCTTTGCTATTTTTTTTCAGTCAACGTGCTTCTTTTGTTTCTACAAGAGTTTTCTTTACATTGAAAAGCATTATTGTATTGTTTCTACACATTTCCAAGCTCCCAAAAACATCAGAACAACAGGCTTGAGTTTTGGAGATGCCAGGAGTAGTTACCATGCAACTAGGCAATGTAGCCATGGTTGTGATCTATAATACAGAGTGACTTGGAGCTATTGTTTATAAAACACAACTGTGACCAACAAGAATACTGTTGATGAATCTGATGGGCCTCTTTGCTTTTCCTTATGTACTAGTCATTTTTTCATTCACCCAAATGAGCAATCAAAGGACCCTAGAAGAAGTTTGATCTCATTGAAGCCATGCTGGCCCTAAATCTATAAAATGCTATGTCATGCAATTTAGATCATGTGACAGTTATTATTCCCATAGTCCTAGAGATAGAGAAGCACACATGGAGCTAATTTGGTGTGCATCAACCAAAATATAGTGGACCCAATTTGAGATGAGTTCAAAAACTATTATGCATTTGATATTTACCGACTGTCCACTACATCTCCATTTGTAACCTTCATCTATGTGCATTTTTATCTTCATGCAGGTGTTCACAGGATAAATTGTTCTCAAGTTGCACTTAACAAAATTGCTCAATTCTGGGAAGTTTCCCTGTTTAACTTTATTTAAGACAAGCTCCTCTATAATAGTAATAGTTCATCCCTACCTCATTTAGGATGCTAATGGCCTTTAATTTTATAGATACAAGAGTATTAAGCACAATACTCAATTTTTTTATTAGTCAGCAATAAACAGCAGTTCTCAAGATTGAAATACTATTCATCAGGTATGTCGACTTTTCTGCATGAAGTGAGGACATACCTCAATCCTGAGAATTTTGAACACTCTTCCTGAAACACTAGGAAAATGATTACTTTTACCGAAACCAATTATTCAGGCATTGAAAGTGGGGAGTTAGTTGAAAACATCTCTGCAACTTTCCTGACTTCAACAGAGGCCATGTGTATAATAAATTCCAAGTTAAACATGTATAAGCAAACTGCCAAGTTAAGAGATCGGTTCTCATGAGTAGACATTAATTGAATGTCATCAACATCCCAACACATTCAAACACCAAAAGGTGTTGATCGATAAACAAGGTAAAGAAATATCTTTCTGATGTCACACAATAATCTGTGGAAGAGCCTTGCCCTCTTCCCTCCGATTGTGTTCTCAGTTAAGTGCAGAAGAAGATCTCAACCTGAGTAACACCTGTTCTCTCCATAGCATCAAATAACCTGAAAGCTTCTATGAGGCGACCTTCAATGCAAAGTACATCAATTATTGAATTATATGTGACCTAATTAGGCATAGTACCTTTTAATTCCATTTCCTTGCACATTTCTAAAGCTTCATCCAAACAACCTTCTCTGCACAGGAAATAAATTACTTTTGCACAAACAACTTCATCTGCCACAATTCCCTTCTTCAATGCTGCCTTTAAAAGATTGCATGATTATTTCACCCTCCCTTCTCTGCATAAGAGATCAAGGACAACTGAACAACTAGAGACAGTTGGCAACATAGATTTGGCCTCCATTTCATTGTAAATCGTTAGAGCTCCATCTATGTCCATTTCTTTGCAAAGTCTATAAATAAGCAAGTGATAAGTTTCCAGCGCTGGTAATAACCCCTTATCTTGCATTTCATAATGTAGTTTTAAGGCTCCCTTTATGCATCCCCTTTCACAGTTTGAAATTATCATCTTACTATAAATATGAACATTAGGAACTAAACCTTTCTCTAGCATTAGTTTAAAAATATTATTAGCCTCTTCCAAACTGCCCTTCTTGTAAAGACCATTCATAAGGGTGCTGAAGCTTTCAATAATAGGCAGAAAACCCATCTTCTGCATTCTCAAATGCATATTCAATGCCATATCTACCTTTCCTACTTTGCAAAGTCCACCAATGATAGCATTGTATGTAGAAGCATTAGGTGCAACACCTTTCACCTCCATTCTGTCATACAAATTCATGAAAAAATATGCATCTTCCATGCATAAACAATCAATCAGCATATTGCAAGTTCTGACATCAGAAGCCAATTCTTTTACATAGGTGCTGTTCAGAATCTCATTAAACTCCTCCTTTCTGCAATTTTTTAAGAGTACTATGATAAGTGACATGTAACTGCTAATACTTGGGAGCATGCCTTTCCTTTCTATTTCATTGTAGAGTTTCATACCCGTATCAAATTTCCATTGATTGCAAAGTCTGTCAATGACAGTGTTTTATAGAGAGAGTCGTCTGGCACAATTCCACAACCTATCATGTTATCAAGAAGTTCAAAGGCCTCCTGTATATTTCTTGCCTCAGAATGTGCCTTAATAAAGCCTTGTATGTAATCACATCTAGAATTAAACCTTTGTCCAAGGCATCTTTAAGGAGGTTGCTTGCAACCGATATCCTACCTTTCTTACAAAAGGCATTGATAATTGAATTGTAATTAGAAATGTTGAGCATAACACCATGTCTTTGTAGTTCTTCCCAGAATGCCAAAGCCTCCTCTATCTTATCTTCTTTACAGTATTCACCGATAAGAATGCAGAAAGTAATAGCATTGGGATCCAACCCTCTGTCAGGAATCCACTTGAAGACATCAATAGCTTCCCGAAAATGACCAGCCATACAAAGTGCTTTGATAAGCACGTTACAAGTGATGACATCTAGCTCAATTCCTCTTGCCTCCATTTCCTTGTAAACATCCAATGCTCTCAGCACAGTTCTTCCCTTGCAGTACCCATCCATCAGGGTGCAATAAGTCACATTGTCGGCAGCCAAAACTCTCGCTGAGATTTCTTTTAACAGAGTACTTGCTTCAATCATCTTTCCTCCTTTACAAAACCCATTTATAAGAGCATTGTAAGTGATGAGAGTAACCAAAACCCCTTTCGTTTCCATTTCTTCAAGTAGGCTAAATACTTTATCTAGTTTTCCTTTTCAGCAATACCCATCTACCATCATACCATAGGTAACCTCATCAGAATCAATACCCTCCTCTAGCATTTTCTCTAAACATCTCTCCCCCTCTTCCATCTTTCCTATTTTGCAAAACCCAGAAATAATAGTACCATAGGTCACAACATTGAATTCCATACCCTTATTCACCATCTGGACCTGTAGCACCACAGCAGCTTCCACATTACCCTGCTTGCAAAACGCATCAATGATGGATGAATATGTGAAAATGCAAGGCAGAATCCCATTTTTTACCATCTCATCATGCTGCTTGAGTGCATCCTTCAAATTCCCATCCCCGCGATACCTACCAATCAGAGCCCCATAAGTAGCACAATCACCCACAAATCCCTCTTCTCTCATTTTCTGTACAAACCCCCCCGCCTCCTCCATTCTTCCTGCCCTACAAAGTGCATTAATGAGTGCAGTATAAGTCACAGGATCAGCCCTGATGCATTTTTTCACCATGTCCTCATACAATCCAATCGCCTTATCCAACTTCCCTTGTTTACAAGACCCATCAATCAACGTACTATATGTGAAATTATTGGGCCCTAGGTTTTTTCCTAGCATGTCTTTCAAAAACCCATTTGCCCTCTGCAGATCTCCATTTTTGCAATGGCTGTTTATTAATATATTGTAAGTATAAGCATCAGGAACAGTACCTATTTTCTCCATTGTCTGCAGGAGATCCAAAGCTTTGTCAAGGGCACCTGCTCGACAATGTCCATGAATAAGCACATTGTATGTGGCCACGGTAGGAGCAATGTCCATCTGCTCCATTTGAATGAGTAGCCCTTCATTTCTTGACTGAAAGGTACTATTGCTGCTGTTACAATACAATTTGCTTGGGATGGAAATAGTTGTCTTGACATTAGTGTGAAATCATTTTCACTTTGCAAAAACAATAGTAACTTGGAAGTTGCCTATGTCATTGAAGTGTTTATTCACATACGTTTGGCCATTGCATTTGATTTTTTTTCAAGATATAATTTTGATTGATTGGAAATAGATTTCATGAAATGTCTTGTTACTTGGAAGATTGAGTTTTGCATCCCTAAAATTCCCATCCCCTTGATACCCACTAATCAGAGCCCCATAACTAGCACAATCACCCACAAATCCCTCTTCTCTCATTTTCTGTACAAACCCCCCCACCTCCTCCATTCTTTCTGCCCTAGAAAGTGCATCGATGAGTGTAGTATAAGTCACAGGATCAGCCCTGATGCATTTTTTCACCATGTCCTCATACAATCCAATCACCTTATCCAACTTCCCTTGTTTACAAAACACATCAATCAACGTACTGTATGTGACATTATTGGGCCCTAGGTTTTTTTCTAGCATGTCTTTCAAAAACCCATTTGCCCTTTGCAGATCCCCATTTTTGCAATGGCCGTTTATTAATATATTGTAAGTATAAGCATCAGGAACAGTACCTGTTTTCTCCATTGTCTGTAGGAGATCCAAAGCTTTGTCAAGGGCACCTACTCGACAATGTCCATGAATAAGCACGTTGCATGTGACCACGGTAGGAGAAATGTCGATCTGCTCCATTTGAATGAGAATCCCTTCATTTCTTGACTGAAAGGTACTATTGCTGCATAATTATTTGATAATATTTGTTTTTGGGCTTACTTGAAACATTTTCATTTATTCTGACTTGAACAAATAACTAGGTTTGAACAACCATACTCATTCAAACATACTACTCTTGGAAGAGCTATATATTTGATACATGACTTAATTGAGCATATCAAAACTTGAAGCAAGTCTTTGTCATCTAAATCATATATATATTTCTTGCACACATACATTTGGTCAAAGCTATTAATCATTTGTCATTTTATCTCACGATCGTTACTTCAGGCATAGCTTACAGATATTTGTTTATGGGCACTTTGTTAGCAACATTCTCTTTATTGTAGTAATTTCACAATCTATACAAACATCAAGGTGTGTCTCTAGTAATCTGGCATTTGTATTTTTTTTTTTAAAACACTTTTAGCCATCGGTTAAGCGACGGCCTGTAGGTGATTTAAAAAAAAAAAAGTTCAATACCGTCGCTTAACCGACATTTAAGTTTTCATAATCCGTCGGTTAAGCGACAGCCTGTAGGTGATTTAAAAAAAAAAAAATTCAACACCGTCTCTTCACCGACATTTAAGTTTTCATAATCCGTCGGATAGCCGTCGGTTAAGCGACGGGTTTCATTGGTGAACTGACGGCCATGCTGTGGAAGCGATGGCCTGTAAGTGTAGTTTTTAAAAAAAAAATTCTCCACTATCGCTTAACCGATGCTTACATTTTCATTATCGTCATTTAAGCGATGCGTGTTTAAAGTTTAATATGAATTAGATGTCAGATAACTGATGATTTACATTTAACCGACGGTAAACTGAGCTGTCGCTTAACCGACGGATTGGAAAGATGTCAGATAACTGACGAAAATCCACCGACACTTAAAAAAAATCATAGTGTCGTACATGTGACAGGGAAGTGTTGAAAATCCGACAATACAGCCGTCGGATTTTTGGTCGAAATGTAGTTGTGAGGTATACATGGATGACTGGATAGTCTATGGTTTGGTTAGAGATCACTTAGAAAACTTGTGATTGATTTTGGAATGGTGTCGACAGGATCAAATCGCACTAAACTGAAAGAAGTGCATTTTATGCACACCTTTCAGAATGCTGCTTGGACACATAGTATGTAAGGAAGGTCTATTGGTCGATCCAGTGAAGATCGTGCTAATTCTTAGTTTGTCACCACCAATGAATGTGAAGATTCTTTGAGCGAAACTGGGGCACATGGGGTACTATCGCAAGTTCATCAAAGGATACGTTCCAATTACTACCCCTATGGAGAATATCTTAAAGAAGGATGTTGCATTTGAATGAAGTCAAGAATGTGAAGGATGTTTTGACACTAAAGGACAAGATGGCCTCTGCACCCATACTAGTATTCCCTGATTAGAACAAGGAGTTCCATGTGAATGTTGATGCCTCTTTTGTTGTGCTGGGGGTTGTGCTTATGCAACTGGGTGAGGGTGACTTGAATCATCTGATTGCATATGCTAGTAGAAAAATGTAGTTTGCTAAATGTAATTACACAACAACCAAAAGAGAAGGCTTGGCGATGGTTTATGCCTTGCAAAAGTTCAGGCACTATTTGTTGGGCAGACACTTGAATATGTTCACCGATTATTCTAATTTGTAATATTTCGTCAATAATCTTGTTTTGGGGGGGAATATTTGTCGATGGCTGCTACTTTTTCAAGAATTTGACATTGAAATAATTGTGAAACCTGAACAGTTGAATGCTGGTCCTAATCACCTGTCTCGCATTGAGACCAGAGAAGAACTTACCGATATTGATGATGGATTACCAGACGTGCAAATTTTTTCATGTCGACATCGTAGATGATCATTATTCCCTAATCATTCATTTTTTGGCCACTGGTGTTGCCCCTGAGAACCTGTCAACCAGTCAAAAGAAGTCACTCGTATTAAAAGCTTCAGATTTCCAGCTGATTGCTGGGAAGTTATACAATATTGGACCAGATGAAATCTTATGATGATGTATCCTACCACATGAGTAGGGAAGCATTCTAGAAGAAGCACATGCAATAATTGCAGGAGGTCACTATCAAGGAAGGGCTACTGTACGGAAGGTGTTGCATGCCGGGATATGATGGCCTACGTTGCACAATGATACCGTAGACTATGTGTGGAGTTGTGAAATCTTCCAATACATCGGTAAACCATCGCAATGAGATGAGATGCCGCTTTTTCCATAGGTAACTGTTGCAGCTGCAACTTTCTTAGAAAATTTAAAAAAAAAATTGGACCCTCCTTTTAATTTCATCTTGACTGGGATTGTTTGGATTCCTTAAATCTGTCTTTCCTTTGCTACAAATTTGGATTTTCTTGAGTTTGAATTGAGGTCAATTGTTTACCACTGTCAGAAGTCGGATGATTTGATAACTATTTTCTTTCTGCTGTTTTGGAGTTTAAACAAGCTAGTATAACCATCCCCCAGCCGAACGTCTTTAGTTTTATTCAAACACTTAACTTTTATTTGATTTTTTGATGGTTTTGTTTTATCGCTATCGGAAGGTAGTCGAAGTTTGAATCAGAGCTTTAGTTCTCTATATCACCGATGGACAATCTTGTTATTCACCGATGCGCATTATCTCTCTTGTTTTTTTCAAATCTTAATATTTTTAACTGTCGACGATTTTGCTTATCACTATTGAAATGATTTTTGTCATTTATTAGAGGCCTTGTTCATTGCCTTACTGACACTGTAGAGATGCTTAGTTTTAAACTCACTGATTTGTAGTCGTTAGTTCTTCTGATCGCTGGTGATCTTCTATTGTCGTGGAAGCTGTAGTCAGTTAGTCTCCCACCGTTGTGGCTGCGTAATGAATTGTCTTGCCAATGATTAGTGTTTTCAAGTTCCAATGCTTTATTGAGTAGTGATTTTGTTCTTCGATACGTGACTTCGGTGACATTTAGTGCTTTATACCATCAACATTGCAGAAACCTTCAACTTTGTCTCGTCGATATTATGGATTATCTTATGTCTTGAGCCACCGATACACAATATTTATAACCTCTGATCAGCGAGGTTTTCATTTGATCACGGAATCCATGGTTTGTATGTCTTCCACCATTGCAGCTCCTTAGTGAACTAATTTTCAGATGCTATGGTGGTTTCGACCGCCAATTGGTTTCTTTTCTTGCCGTCTTTTTCATTGGAAGGTATGTATATATTAGAACGGGGTCTTATTTTATTGTTTATCCTTGTAAGAACTCATGTTTGCTCTATCCTTGTCAAGTCGAACTATACTAACGTGCTTAGCTGTCAGGATTTCATTCGTTTGGAGTGCTGCCATGGAAGTTTCAGACCATCCTGTCGACTGCACAGCTTCCTTTCCAGGTAGGCCAACCATGGTTTCTCCTTTCACTTGATTTTATGGGTCATTTTGGGAACTAGGGTATTCCCCTGGTTAGGTTTTCCCACCATTGTGCAGTTAGTCGTCTAAAATGAATTGTTATCCTTACGACATGAAGTATCAGTCAGGTTGACAATTTTGATGGTGGGGGTTTTCTTGAACCTATTTTTGATCCATTATGGTGGCTTGATCCCTATCCAAAGGATTATGTAGTTGGTGCAGACAAGCGTTACGCTTTCTGCACCAACTTTTGTGGGATGGCCGTCCGGGGGGAGTTTTCAAGTTTCTTAGGCACTCACCCTAGTTTCAAGGAACGACAAGGGGTTTTCAGCATTTTGGTCGAACTATAATTTCTGCATTTTTAATTACAATTGATAGTGTGGTTCTTGTGCTTGAGGATTTAGAGTATTTCAATTCCAGTCTCATTTTAACGATAGGTTCTCTATGGGGATTATGTTTTTAGTTGAAGACAGACTTAGAGAATTTTAAACCCAACTGCAGAAGTTCCTTTGCCTTGTCATTTTCTTTCACGCATTAACATTTTGTATAGTTTATTTCTCAAAATGCATATGAATGAGGTAAATAGTGATATATAGTTCTCCTTCATTTTTAACACTAGCTAGAAGCTCCAATATTCTAAGAACATACTGTGTTTGTTTCCAGGGTAACCATTGCAAAGGAGATATGTCTAAAATACAAAAGAAGAAGGCTCTTATTGGAGAGGGAGAACGAGATGTGGAAATCATCACCAAGGTGGAATACATTTATGAAGATACTAGAGCCACCACTGAAGTAGAGCCATATTACAAGTTAGGTGAAATATACCAGATGATTGCAAATCAAAATGTGCCTAATGCAGGGTTCCAAGAACTGACTATATATGCAAACATCGAGAAATCTGCTCTGATGAAGGTAGCCACTAGACCTGAGTTGTTCCCATGCTCTGAGGTGATCGGTTGGATTCTTCCTAGGGCAGATGTCACAATGATGATATTAGCAAATACTGCCAAACAGGGCTATGCTACATACAGTCCTTCTTATGTGTCAATGGCATACCACTTGCCTCCTGCTCAAATTTACTTAACTGAAAGCTGGTTGAAGGAGACAAATTTGGACCTGGTTGAAACTGTGAAAATAATGATGATACCACAGAAGAAATTTCAAACCAGGCCCTCAAAATAATATGATACAACCACTCTCCAAACCCCTTATAGATTTATAGCACCGATGCTAAGTAGAGTTTTTAGGAGAGCTCATGGTAAAAGCTTCAAATTGGGATGGATACCCATTATTTTCTATGTGGCCACTCAGGGGACCATATTCAATTGGGAAAACATAGTGTCCAATAGCCTCTCGGCATGCATATCTCTAGCTTTGGGAGGGGTGTCACAGCAGAAGTCAAAGTTCTACATGAGCTCTATCTTAGTGGACTATATATTATGTACCTGGTCATTTCCAGCGTTAAGGTGTAATTTGGACAGGGACAGGACCCCTGTATACACGGCATACAAATTATTTTGGGCACACAAATACTACAACCACTACAAAGAGATATGTGAACACTTCATTATGCCTTTGTAGACTTTAACTTTCCTGACAGAATGCAACTGCATGTCCGAAGAGGCATCCAAATTCATTGAAGAACATGGGAGTTACTATTTGACAGAAGAGGGAATGTACATCAGAAGGTATGGTGGCTCTAGGGCACCTTCTCTACTCCCCAAATATGCCACTGATTATGTGTTACATAAAGAAGTAGTCAGGTAGGTATACATTGATGGTGTTGGAAGCTTTTTGTTTGAACATAAGAAGGTAGCATATCCTACCATACCTTTCTGGTTAGGGAGTTATAAGTTTACAAAGGTCAAACAAATTGTGGAATTCGTGAAGGAGCTAGAGCACTTTCATTTTGGTGAGATGAAATTCCATAGGAATGACTCCCAAAATAAGGTTGCAGAGCATTGCAAGGAGGTAAATGTTCATTTTGAATACACAAATTTCTGGGACAAGGATGAAGAAATATTTAGAAAGGCAAAGAATATGACTGCATTAAAGAAGAAATTTAAACAGAAAATCACCATTGTGGGCGGAAAGGGAAAAACGACACAGAAGAAAGTTGAAGAAGAAGCGGCCAAAAAGAGGGAAGAGGATGCTAGGAGGCTAGCACAAGAGGCAGAAAATTGGCTAAAGAATGAAGAAGAAGGAAGAAAGAGAGCTATCAAGGAAGGAGCATAGAAGGAGGAGGAAAGAAAGAAGAAGGAAGATGTAGAGATAAAGAAAAAACAAGAAGAAACTGAAGGTTTAAGATTGAGAGGATCTAAAACAGATTAGCAGACTAATGACCCAATAGACACTCAGGGGGCACATGATGATACATACATAGGGCATGGACAAGATAATCCTAATCCTTAGGAGCCTACTACAACTTCTAGTAGCACTCAAGAACAAGTGGTGTTTTTTGAAATGAATTTGATAACTTTCAAGTAGAAAGAAGGAGAAGAGGTCCCTGATTTCAGCACTATCTTCTATTACAAGGAGAAGAAAAGGATTGTCAAAAGAATTGAAAAAAGGCTGAAGCAGGAGGACAATTAGGTAAGATGATAACTGATAAAACTTTGGTGTATGGCACAGATGCAGATCCGAGATTGACAGCAAGAGCTGGGGTGGAATTAACCCAAGCTATGGAAGATAATGTAGATAGACTGATGATAGATTTGGAGGAATCAAGAAAGAATGCGGCTCAGTTAAAAGAAACACTGAAGAAAGAAAGAGATGAAGGCCACAAGCTGAAGAGAAAATTTGAGGACATGCAAAATGAAGTAAAGACTTTAAAGGCAGAGCTCCACACTCTGCATGCAAATAAGATGACTTTAGAATTTTCTGTAGAGAAAAATGCTCAAAAAAGCTTGGCGGAATTACAGAAACTGCAGTTAGAGCTTTAAGTGCTAAGAAATGATAGGACTAACCTTCAAGTATCATACAAGACTCTAAGTTAAAAGAAGGTCTAGCTGCAAAACAAGGTAATTGAGCTAGAATCATAGAAGGATGCAATTGAAGGGAGAGGGAAATAGTATCAAATACAGATAGCAGTTCATATTTTGTAGATAGATCTTAGGATATTTTGGAAGTCCTGACTGGAAGGATAGTGTGGATAGAAACAGATGAAGAAACCTCTATGGATGTACCAGCTAAAGATCGACATAGTTTAAAGCAGGATTATGACTTATTGGAGTTCGCAATAAATATTGTGGAATAATTCAAGAAGACTGTGAAGAAAACGAAAGGATTATGTGATGAATACTAAAGAAGAATGCTAGTCACATACAATAGATGTCAAGTTGCTACAGATAAAAGACTGGGTGTGATACCAGAACATGAGCTGTTCATAGAACAACTACAGAATAGGTATCAGGAAGATGAGCACGAGATCCAAAAATTTATGGATCTAGATGAACAAATTCTGAAGAAAGCAGTAGCTCATGCAGTAGTAAGCATCCATTTACTTGAATATCAACTGCGCCTGAGTCCAGCAAGAATAGAAGTGGTTAGGAATCAAACTGCAAAGTATGAGATAAACATCCATTTTCTTGAACCCTCATATTTTGAGAGCATAGGAGCAGAGGGCTGGGCATGGAAAAATTTTATTAATGACCAAGCGGGGCCCTCTTCATAAGAGTGTTCTATTTATTTTTGTTTTAAATGTAATATATTGTATAAATTATGAGCACTCACTACAAGACAAAATTTTGGGATTGAAACATTGGGGAATCCCAAAAGTCATTTGGGGGCAGCCCAAGGGTTTTGCTTTTGTATAAGTATAGGATATTTAGATGTAGAATAAGAATTTTCTTTCCCATGCAATTTTTGAGAGTTATTGTAAGAAGAACTATTTCCTTTTGCAATAAAGAGTTACAATTTTTATGCTGGAGAAAGTTTGGTGAACTGTTCCAAATGCTTTCCTATGGATTAGTTGAATGTGAACTATTTCATTTTCAGCTCATGTCCATTAACTGTGAGATCATTCTAACTCATTGCATTTCTACTTATGTTATGAATGTCTTATAGTTTATTCTATGAAATTTCCATTGTGAGTAATGGAGGTTGTCATAAACAATAAGCTATCTTGTTGTCAATATTTTTCTTAATGTTCATGTGTTCTGAAATAAATAACAGATATATGTAATTGTTCATAATACATGTGCACAAATACATTACTCATTGTCAACTATTAATTCTTCTCCCTAGGGATAGGTTAGTTAGATAATTTTATTTTCTTGTTGTGTGTGATTTAGATGCGAGAGAGTTAAGATGAGAGGTAAGAACCTGCACATCACATTGTGATGCTCCTATTTATCTCTATCAATCTTCATTTTTAGATAGGCACTTGCACATCATACTTAAATCCAAAAAACTAAAAATAGACACGGTGGACCGGGATGTAACCGGTAAAACCTTTTATTTTTTTACTTGACCTACAGTAGTCGGACCATAAACTGAATGGATTCCCCATACCAAACAATAACAGGATAGTTGGGAACATTATTGGGTAGAATCCCCAACTGTTGTTACCTACGATTTTCCAGGCCTCAACAGTTTTTGACACTAAAAGGAGGGCCGCCTGTGCATGGTTGGCTGAGGAAACCCATTTTCTCGAAATTATTCCACTGGTGACAGTTCTGAAAGCAGTTTGTTTCCAAATCCAATGCCTGAAGATAAGGGTAAAGAGCATCTGTATTCTATAGATAATGAAGTAGTTTATGACCTAAGAAGCTTCACTAGGGAATATGCAAAGAATATCAGAGGGTTACTAGTTATTCCTGTCTTACCCAGAAGAGAATATCGGACGAGAGATTGCCCTCAGTTAGAGGATTCAGTGTTGGTAGAAGACCGTGAAGAACTATTAGAAGTAGCCCTATAGGAAGTTGATCAACCTTTGAATAAGTTGGGCCTAGATACACCTTACTATTCACCTGTTCATACCCTTGTTCCCCCACCCACCTCATTCTCCACCCAGAATCATGGCTCATGCAAATGCAAACCAACCAAATCCACAACCTGCTTGGAAGGCTAGGTCACCTTTAAACCTGGCACCTCCTTTGCATGACTTGCCTCAATATTTTGAGAAAATGTTGCCTAAGTTTGACCCAAGTGAAACAATTCTGGTATATGATCATTTGCAAAGTTTTTACTTGGCTATAGAGGGACTACGAGCTGGATAACATGAAGACATAGTCTACAGATTGTTTCCACATACCCTGAAAGGAGCAGCAGCCTCATGGTATTTCGCTCTACCTGCAAACTCAATCACAGACTGGGACACATTTGAAAGAATATTTAGAAGTAAATATGTATTCCATAAATCTCATGCAGTGTTAATGAAAGGGTTATGCACTTTGAAGAAAGAAAGAAAGGAAAAAGTGCATAATTTCATTTAAAGATTTGCTGCTTATCTAAAGAATTTTTTTGCAACTGATAAACCATCTGATAAAGTGCTAATTGAATACTACTTCAGCTCTAGGGCTTGATTTGGCCATGTTTGCCAAGATGTCAATCAAACCTACATTATCAGAAACTTATGAAGAAGCTGATAGGGTAGAGGTTGAGAAGGAGAGCATAGAATATTATCTTGCGGAGTCGGAAGAAAAGGATTTTGGTAAGAAACCTTTATTACTGACTAAGCCTAAGGATGAACAGTTGCATGATTTTGAGGGAATGGTGAAGATGATGCAGAAGCTATCCAACAGAGTAATAGATTTGGAAAAATAAAAGGAAGCTCATAAAGCATATAAGCCTTACTATAAGAGGAGGGAGGAAACCAATCAACATAAACCTCCTCCACATAGTCCTGCATCAATGAATTTAACTAAGGTAGGTATGGATAATTTTCGCACTTTTCATCAGCAGCCCCATTCTAAGAAAAAATGCCCCCAATGGATAAATTCTATGACATTGGTAATGAATCAGTTATTGGAATCCAAACTAATAGAAACTGATAATGAGGAAGAAAAGGATGATCAACCCACAGAAAAACATGAGAAAGATGCTTTAGTGCTATGGGATTGTGTCTCAATGTTTGATACAATAGAAGAAGGTTCTCCAAAACATGAGGAAACACCAGAAACCAATGTGACAACAAGAAGTTAGGATTTGGTAAAAGAAGACAAGTCAATACTTCCAAAGATCAAGAAAATTCAAGAAAATATAAAAAAGAAGAATAGTACAACTAATAAGATACCTGAGTTTACCATTACAAGTCAAGATCCTAAGAGAAGTAACATTCCTGTTAAGCCTATTGAAGACAAGGTTGAAAATGTCAAGAAGAATCTTAAAACACCTGAGATAGGGTATGATATTGTGGAGGACATAGAAAAAGGCTAAGGCAAATATCTCATTATTTGAAATGTGTAATTTACCTTAGCAGAAAGAAATATTGTTGAAAGCACTTGAAGTACCAGAAGAAGAGCTTCCCACTAACAACCAACCTATAGAAGAAATTGGTGAAGAAAGTGTGGGAGGTAAGTCTAAGTTTAAAACCCCCCATTTCTCCTAACCTTTGATATTTTCAACTATAATGTAAACAACTATTTAGTAGACTCAAGGGAATCAACCAATGTTATGCCACTTTTAGTTTGCAAGAGAATTAATGGACAGCCTAAACCATCCACTTGGCAAGTTATTCAATTCAACAGGACAACTGTGAAAGTAGTAGGGGAAATGGAAGATGTCCTAATTCGCTTATCTGCAAATGAGAAGGTATGTCAGTACATTGATATTATAGTTGCAGACATTCCAGATGCTTATGGACTTGTTTTTAGTCGAAACTGGTCAGCAAGGCTAAATGGATATTTTGTGTTAGATTGGTCACATCTGTGGTTGCCTCATAAGGGAAGTCCCAATCAGATAAAAATATTAAGAGAACCTCAAATGAAGCAAAATGTTACTCAGTTGGAGGGGGAAAATGAACCAGTGAATTCTGTGTTGGGAAATTACTTCCTTGAACTAGAACTAGGAAATTACCAAGCCAAAGAAGCCAGAAGTACACCAGACACTCATCCCAATCTCCTTCGATTTTCATGGGCTGATGAATTTGACTGTAAAATAACATATTTAGTTTCAGATGTAGTTCTTGATTCATGTACAGTAGAAGTAGATAGATTTTGGGCCCTTTATTTTGATGGATCTAAAACATTGGAAGAATCAGGAGCTAGTTGTGTCCTGATTGATCCAAAGAAAAATAAACATTTTCTTTCTTGTAGATTAGAATTTGAATGTACGAATGATACAGCCGAGTATGAAGCACTGGTTCAAGGACTGAAAAAAGCAATTGTACTAGAAGTTAAAAATATGAAAGTGTATGGGGATTCTGAAATAGTTGTAAAGCAAATTCAAAATCAGATACATGAATTTTACCTCATTTAAAAGTTTACCAAATGAAGTATGGGATTTGCTGACAAATTTTTATGCATTTAATATTGTGTCCATTCCTTGACAAAACAATGCAGCAACTGACTTATTAGCTACCTCAGCTGCAAGGCTTGTACCTTCAAATAACATATGTTCTATTGAATTACTTTTCAGGCCTTCGGTTCCAGACATGATCACCAATCTACGGGATTTTGATGATGATCAACAAATTCTTGAATGTTTGATGAATGATGAGACTTTCAAAGGAGCAATAATCGATGATGAGGAGCACCAGGCTGAATTAAAATTCGACAACTTTATTCCTAAAGGAGTCAAGACCTTAGAGAAAATGTTTGATCTAGACAACAAATTCAGAAGACCAACAAATTTCAATACTCGTAACTCATCCTTACAATTCGAGCTGATAAATTTGGGAACTCAAGTTGAACCCAAATATGTAAATTTGGGAAAGTAATGTTCTCCAGGTGAAAGAAATAAGTTCATTAGTTTGTTCAAACAGTACAAAGATATGTTTTCCTGGACATATGAAGAGCTTAAAACATATGATACAAATATTATACAACACATCATCCCTATTAGATCTGGAGTCAATCCTTATCAACAACCTTCGAGGAAGATGCATCCAAAACTGGAACCGTTAATTCATAGTGAAGTGAAAAATTTGTTGGATGCTGAGATTATATTCAAAGTTAGACATTCCGAATGGGTTTCAAATTTGGTTCCAGTAAGAAAAAAATCCAAATAAATTAGGCTCTGCGTAGATGTTAGAAACCTCAATCGTACTTCAAATAAAGATAATTATCCAGTTCCACCCATGGAACAAATATTGTAGATGGTTTCAGGTTCTAAGTTATTTTCATTATTAGATGGATTCTCTGGCTATAATCAAGTATTAGTAGCTGAAGAGGATAGACTTAAAACTACATTCAGAACAAAGTGGGGAATTTTTGCTTACAGAAGAATGCCCTTTGGACTCATCAATGATGGTGCTACTTTCCAGAGGGAAATGGACATAGCTTTCCACGGTTTGATTGGCCGTAGTGTTGTGGTGTATCTCAATGATGTCACAATATTTTCAAAGAAGAGAGAAGAACATGCATTCCATCTTAAACAAATTTTTGAGCGTTGTCGAAAATATGGGATCTCACTAAATCCTAGGAAATGTGTGTTTGCAATTATAGAAGGAAAGCTACTGGGTCACGTTGTTTCTAAAAAAGGGATCTCCATAGACCCATCAAGGATTAAGGCCATAGAACAGATCACTTTACCCCATAACAAAAAAGGCATGCAATCATTCATGGGGACAATTAGTTTTGTGCGAAGGTTTGTACCAGATTTTGCTCAAATTGTTAAACCTTTGCAGCAAATGGTGAAATAAAGTGTACAATTAAAGTGGACTGATGTGGAGAAGAATGCATTAAGTAAAATAAAGACATCTATTTCTCATGCACCATCTCTCAAAATTACAAACTTTGAAAAAGTTTTTATTTTGTACACTTTCACATCTGACAATTCATTGGCAACGGTGCTTACACAGAAGGAAGATGGGGGAGATGAGTACCCAGCTATCGATAAACAAGATTATGTAGTTTTCAAAGCAGTAAAAAAATTTAGGCCATACATACTTAAGAACCATACTAATGTAATAGTTCCACACCCAACTGTGAGATCTCTTTTTGTACAAAAAGAATTAGGAGAAAGAAGAGGAAACTGGGTAACAGCATTACAAGAATATGACATTGAATTCAAACCAGCATCCATAGTTAAAGGGCAAGGATTGTGAAAAATAATGGCTGAAGGTAAAGACAATGAGGAAAATAGTTGGGACAATGAATCTGAGTTACATATGGTGGATGTATGTCCTCTATTACCAACTCCAGATTCATGGTACCGAGACCTTGTTCATTACCTTCAAGAAGGGTATTTTCTAGAACATTGGAATTCCAAACAACGAAGAGCATTACACCTTAAATCAGTTTCATATCAGATCATTGATGGAATATTATTCAGAAATAATTATGATGGAGTTCTTCTTAGGTTCTTAGAGCAAGAAGTTGCAAATAAAGTCATAACATAATTACATGATGGGCCTGTAGGAGGTCATTTTTCTGGAGATACAACAACCCATAAGATTCTTAGAGTCGGGTATTACTGGCCCACACTATTTAAAGATGCTCATGCTCATGTCAAAAAGTGTGATATTTTCCAGAGGTTTGTTGGAAGACCAGCCAAAGCAGCAGGGCATTTAAAACCAGTGATGATAACTGAACCATTCGAACAATGGGGGATTGATATCATTGGAGAAATAAAACCAAATTATTCCTTGCATCACAAATACATTTTGACGGAAACTAACTACTTCACTTGATGGGTTGAGGCCATTCCGTTACGTAAAGTGAATGAAGATGCGGTCATGGATTTCTTACAAGATCACATTATGACCAGGTTTGCGGTTCCAATTTCCCTGGTTTTTGATAATGCTACTTATTTTTCTTCTATTAGATTAACTGCATTTGCAAATAAAAGAGGAATTAAGTTGCATTATTCTGCAAACTATTACCCACAAGGAAATGCTTTGGCAGAATCTACAAACAATAATTTGATTAGGATCCTAAATAAAACCATGATAGAAAGCTAGAGAAGTTGGCACTTAGCACTACCTAATGCCCTTTGGGCTGACAGAGTCACACCCTTGTCTATGGAAAAGAAGCTATTCTTCCTCCCAACATTATGTTACCTTCTTCCATATTAGCACAGGAGTCTAGAGGTACCGATAATGAAATCCTACATAATAGAATCTATAATCTTGTGAAGGAAAAAGAGTTTAGGTCCAAAGCCAGAGAACGATTTAAGCATCAACAAGAGGTAGTGAAGTGGTGTTTTGACAAGCATAACTATGGAAACAAGGATTTTGAAGTGGGAGATCTGTTTCTTAAGTGGGATCATCTGCATGATGAAAAGGGGAATCACACTAAGTTTCAACAGTTATGGGTAGGCCCTTTTTTGATTGCAGCCAAGCTTGGCCCCTCAACTTACAAGTTGCAAGATCTACATGGGTGGGAAGAGAACTTACTAGTTAATGGTTTAGTTCTCAAACCTTATTTTTCTTGATTTTATTTCTTGGTTTTCCTGTACATAAATAAATTGATTTCTTTGTATTTCTTTGGATTCATTTTATTTTGTTTGTTTTTAGTTAGATTTTGATTGATTTCAATAAAGAAACAAAACAAAACAAAAAACACAGCTTTTCAGTGCATGGAATTCATCAGAATTTTGGATTAACTAAAATCTTTGATCATGAGACTGTATACTAGTGATTTATTTGAAAGAATTTCTTCTAGTTTAGTAGTTTTCCTAAATGGATATGAACGCAATGAAGTCCTACTTAATCCTTGTAAAATAACCCAGGATCAAAATGTTTGGAATAATATTTTGAGGCTCCATCCATCTCACATTTGAAATGTCTGAGGGGGTGACATCAAGGACCCATGGAAAGGAAGCAGGGTAAACCGTATATTATATTTCAAAGATCCCATGCCAAGAATTGAAAGCCAAAAGGAAAATAAGAGTCATAAAACTCCTAAGAAATCAATATGTATCAAAACAAAGTACTGAACCATATTAGTACAAAATTGCCAAAGTTCTTCTCCGTCTGTGAGCTGAAAATTAAATACATCTCTCACACAAAAGGACACTATGAATAGAGGAGCCTGAATAAAGATTTAGAAAGAAGGCATGCAGGAGGACTCAGAAAGGACAAAAAATGAAATTCATATTCCTGGCCTCAAAAGAGTTATCTAGACTTTTAAATCATGGTTCACATTATCCCTAATGTGGACTATCATCAATGATTAAAATACATACATTTGTCATTTGGGAAATCTAGACATCTAGAAGAATTTAGCATGTTGGTATTTATTGTCAAAACAGTCTGTTGCTCAAAGAAGAAGTTGTCCAGAGATCTATGTTCACCAGGTAGTCACCAATTGTTGCAGCTACAACTCTCTTCCCAAATTAAAAAAAAAAAATTGGACCCTCCTTTTAGTTTTATCTTGCCTGGGATTGTTTGGATTCTTGAACTCTGTCTTTCCTCTGCTACAAATTTGTATTTTATTGAGTTTGAATTGAGGTCAATTGTTTACCACTGTCAGAAGTTGGATGATTCGATAACTATTTTCTTTCTGATGTTTTGGAGTTTAAACAAGCTAGTATAACCATCACCTAGCCGAACGTCTTTAGTTTTATTCGAAAACTTAACTTTTCTTTGATTTTTCAATGGTTTTGTTTTATTGCTATCGAAAGGCAGTCGAAGTTTGAATCGGAGCTTTAGTTCTCTATGCTGCTGATGGACAGTCTTGTTATTCACCGATGCACATTATCTCTTTTGTTTTTTTCAAAACTTTATATTTTTAACTGTCGACGATTTTGCTTATCGCTATCGAAATGATTTTTGTCATTTATTGGAGGCCTTTTTCATTGCCTTACAGACACTATGGAGATGCTTAGTTTTAAACTCACTAATCCGTAGTCCTTAGTTCTTCCAATCGACAATGATCTTCAATTTCCATGGAAGCCATAGTGAGTCTGTCTCCCACCGTTGTGCCTGTGTAATGAACTATCTCACCGATGATTAGTGTTTTCAAGTTCTGACACTTTATTGAGTAGTGATTCTATTTTCTGATACGTGACTTTTTGCAGCATTTAGTGCTTTATACCACCGACATTGTGGAAACCTTCATCTTTGTCTCACTGATATTGCAGATTATCTTGTGTCTTGAGCTATCGATACATAATCTTTATAACCTTTGATCGTTGAGGTTTTCATTTGATCACGGAAGCCGTGGTTTGTATGTCTTCCACCGTTGCAGCTGCTTAGTGAACTAATCACCCGATGCTATGGTCATTTCGACCATCGATTGGTTTCTTTTCCTACCCTCTTTTTCAACAGAAGGTCTATATATATTGGAATGGGGCCTTATTTTATTGTTTATCCTTGTAAGAAATCATGTTGCTCTTTCCTTCTTGAGTCGAGCTGTACCAATGTAATTAGCTGGCGGGATTTCATTCATTAGGAGTGCTGCCGTGGAAGTTTTGGACCATCCCATCGACTACACAGCTTGCTTTCCAGGTAGGCCAACCATGGTTTCTCCTTCTTCTTGATTTTATGGGTCATTTTGGGAACTAGGGTCTTCCCCTGGTTAGGTTTTCCCACTGTTGTGTAGTTAGCCGTCTAAAATGAATTTTTATCCTTACGGCATGAGGTATCAGTCAGGTTGATAGTTTTGGTGGTGGGGTTTTCTTGAGCCTATTTTTGAGTAGTTATGGAAGCTCAATCCCGATCCAAAGGTTTAGGTAGTTGGTCCAGACAAGTGTTATGCTATCTGCACTGAATTTTGTGGGATTGTTTATGGCCATTCGGGGGGAGTTTTCAGTTTTCTTAGGCACTCACCCTAGTTTCGAGGAATGGCGAGGGGTTTTCAGCATTTTGGTTGAACTGGGATTTCTGCATTTTTAATTACAATTGATAGTGTGGTTATTGTGCTTGAGGATTTAGAGTATTTCGATTGCAGTATGAATTTAATGATAGGTTCTCTATCAGGATTATGTTTTAGTTGCGGACAAACTTAGAGAATTTTAAACCTAGCTGCAAAAGTTCCTTTGCCTTGTCATTTTCTTTCACGCATTAAGGTTTTGTATAGTTTATTTGTTAAAATGATTATGAATGAGGTAAATATTGTTATACAGTTCTCCTTCATTTTTAACACTAGCTAGAAGATCCAATATTCTAAGAACATACTGTGTTTGTTGCCAGGGTAACCATTGGAAAGGAGATATGTCTAAAAGACAAAAGAAGAAGACTCCTGTTGCAGAGGGAGAACCAGATGTGGAAATCATCACCAAGGTGGAATAAATTTATAAAGATACCAGAGCCACCACTGGAGTAGATCCAGATTACAAGTGGGGTGAAATATACTGGATTATTGCAAATCAAAATGTTCCTGGTGCAGGGTTTGAAGAACTGACTATATATGCAAACATAGAGAAATATGCTATGATGAAGGTAGCCACTAGACCTGAGCTGTTCCCATGCTCCCAGGTGATTGGTTGGATTATGCCTAGGGAAGATGTGACCATGATGATCTTAGAAAATATGGCCAAACAGACCTATGCTACATACAAGTCCTACTTATGCCTCAACGGCATACCACTTGCCTCCTGCTCAAATTTACTTAACTGAAAGCTGGTTGAAGGAGACAAATTTAGACCTGATCGAAACTGTCAAAAAAATGATGATACTAGGGAAGAACTTTCAAACCAGGCCCTCAAAATAATATGATACATCCACTCTCCGGACCCCTTATAGATTTATAGCACTGATGCTAAATAGATTTTTTGGAAGAGCTCATGGTAAAAGCTTCAAATTGGGATGGATACCCATTATTTTCTATGTGGCCACTCAGGGGACCATATTCAATTGGGAAAACATAGTGTCCAATAGCCTCTCAGCATGCATATATTCAGCTTTGGGAGGGGTTTCACAGCAGAAGTCAGAGTTCTACATGAGCCCTATCTTAGTGAACTGTATATTATGTACCCAGTCATTTCCATCCTTAAGGTGTAATTGGGACAGGGACAGGACCCCTGTATTTGGGCACACAAATACTACAGCCACTACAAAGAGATATGTGAACACTTCATTATGCCTTTGTACACTTTAATTTTCCTGACAGAATGCAACTGCATGTCCGAAGAGGCATTCAAAGTCATTGAATAACATGGGAGTTACTATTTAACTAAAGAGGGAATGCACATAAAAATGTATGGTGGCTTTAGGGCACCTTCTCTACTCCCCAAATATGCCATTGATTATGTGTTACATAAAGAAGCAATCAAGCAGGTATACATTGATGGTGTTGGAAGCTTTTTGTTCAAACATAAGAAGGCAACATATCCTTCCATACCTTTCTAGTTAGGGAGTTATAAGTTTACAAAGGTCAAACAAACTATAGAATTCATGAAGGAGCTGGAGCACATTCATTTTGGTGAGATGAAATTCCAGAGGAATGAATACCAAAATAAGGTTGCAGATCATTGCAAGGAGGAAAATGTTTATTTTGAATACACAAATTTCTGGGACAAGGATGAAGAAATATTCAGAAATGAAAAGAATATGACTGCATTAAAAAAGAGATTTAAACAGAAAATCGCCATTGTGGGTGGAAAGGGAAAAACCACATAGAAGAAAGCTGAAGAAGAAGAGGCCAAAAAGAGGGAGAGGATGCTAGGAGGCTAGTACAAGAGGGAGAAAATTGGCTAAAGAATGAAAAATAAGGAAGAAAGAGAGCTGCCGAGGAAGTAGCAAAGAAGGAGGAGGAGGAAAGAAAGAAGAAGGAAGCTGCAGAGATAAAGAAAAAACAAGAAGAAACTAAAGGTTTAAGATTGACAGGATCTAAATCAGATTAGTAGACTAATGACCCAATAGACACTCAGGGGGAACATGATGATATAGACATAGGGCATGGACAAGATAATCTTGATCCTTAGGAGCCTACTGCAACTTCTGGAAGCGCTCAAGAACAAGTGGTGTTTTATGAAATGAATTTGATACCTTTCAAGCAGAAAGAAGGAGAAGAGGTCCCTGATTTCAGCACTATCTTCTATGACAAGGAGAAGAAAAGGATTGTCAAAAGAACTGAAAAAAAAGGTTAAAACAAGAGAACAATTAGGTAAGATGATAACTGATAAAACTTTGGTGTATGGCACAGATGCAGATCCAAGATTGACAACAAGAGTTGGGGTGACATTAACCCAAGCTACGGAAGATAATGTAGATAGACTGATGATGGATCTGGAGCAATTAAGAAAGAACGCAACTCAGTTAAAAGAAACACTAAAGAAAGAAAGAGATGAAGGCCACAAGCTGAAGAGAAAATTTGAGGACATGCAAAATGAAGTGAAGAATTCAAAGGCAGAGCTCCAGAATTTGCAGGAAAATAAGATGACTTTAGAAGTTGTTGTACAGAAAAATGCTCAAAATAGCTTGGAAGAATTACAGAAACTGCAGTTAGAGCTTCTAGTGTTGAGAACTAAGAGGACTGACCTTCAAGTATCATACGAGACTCTAAGTTTAGAGAAGGTCCAACTACAAAACAAGGTAATTGAGCTGGAATCAGAGAAGGCTACCACTGAAGAGAGAGGGAAACAGTATCAAATGTAGAGAGAAGTTTGTATTTTGTAGATAGATCTCAAGATATTTTGGAGGTCCTGACTGGAAGGATAGTGTGGATAGAAACAAATGAAGAAACCCATGTGGAGGTACCAGCTAAAGATCGACATATTTTAAAGCAAGATTATGACTTATTGGAGTTCGCAATAAATATTACGGAAGAATTCAAGAAGAATATGAAGAAAATGAAAGGATTATGTGATGAATACTACAGAAGAATGCTAGTCACATACAATAGATGTCAAGTTGCTGTAGATAAAAGACTGGGTGCGATACTAGAACATGAGTTGTTCATAGAACAACTACACAACAGGTATCATGAAGATGAGTAGGAGATCCAACAAGTTAAGTATCTAGGTGAAAAAATTATGAATAAAGCAGTAGCTCATGTAGCAGTAAGCACCCATTTACGTGAAGATCAACTGCTCTTGAGTCTGGGAAGAATAGAATTGGTTAAGAATCAGGCTGCAAAGTATGAGATAAACATTTGTTTTCTTGAACCCTCAGATTTTGAGAGCATAGGAGCAGAGGCCCAAGCATGGAAAATTTTTATTAATGACCAAGTGGGGCCCTCTTCATAAGAGTGTTCTCTTTATTTTTGTTTTAAATGTAATATATTTTGTAAATTATGATCACTCCCTACAGGACAAAATTTTGGGATTGAAACGTTGGGGAAGCCCAAAAGTCATTTGGGGGCAGCCCAAAGCTTTTGCTTTTGTATAAGTATAGGAGAGTTAGATGTAGAATATGAATTTTATTTCCCATGCAATTTTTGAGAGTTATTGTAAGAAGAACTACTTCATTTTGCAATAAAGAGTTACAGTTTTTATGTTGGAGAAAGTTTGGTGGACTATTTCAAATGCTTCGCTGTGGATTAGTTGAATGTGAACTATTTTGTTTTCAGCTCATGTCCATTAACTATGAGATCGTTCTAACTCATTGCATTTTTGCTTATTTTATGAATGTCTTATAGTTTATTCTATGAAATTTCCACTATGAGTAATGGAGGTTGTCATAAACAATAAGCTATCTTGTTGTCAATATTTTTCTTAATGTTCATTTGTTCTGAAATAAATAACAGCTATATGTAATTGTTCATAATCCATGTGCATAAATACATTACTCATTGTCAACTGTTAATTCTACTCCCTAGGAATAGGTTAGTTAGATAAATTTATTTTCTTGCTGTGTGTGATTTAGATGCGAGAGAGTTAAGATGAGAGGTAAGAACCTACGCATCACATTGTGATGCTCCTCGTTATCTCTATCAATCTGCATTTTTAGATAGGCACTTGCACATCATACTTAAATCCAAAAAACTAAAAATATACACGATGGACCAAGCCGTAACCGGTAAAACCTTTTATTTTTTTACTTGAACTACAGTAGCTGGACCGTAAACGGAAAGGATTCCCCATAACAAACAATAACGCGCTAGTTGGGTACGTTATTAGGGAAAATCCCCAACTGTTGTTACCGACAATTTTCCAGGCCTCAACAGTAACTCTACAACCTTTTGATAAATGGGATGTGGATTTTGTGGGTCAAATTAATCCACTAGGGAAGAGGACAGGTGCGCGATACATTATTACTGCCACTAGCAATATGATCAGGTGGGCAGAGGCTGCACTAGTTGTGGGTTGTACCGCTACGACAATAGTGAAGTTCATATTTGAGAATATTGTGACACGGTTTGGGTGTCCCAGGATATTGATGAGTGACCATGGCAGTCATTTTATCAACCGTACTATGAGATCGTTAATTGAGGAGTTGTAGGTGCAACATAATAAAAGCACGCCATACCATCCCCAGGCAAATGGGACTGTTAAGGCATTCAACAAAATTTTGGTAACAACGTTGACAAAGGTATGTAATGCTAATTGCGATGATTGGGACTTGGAAATTCCAATGGTGCTATGGGCCTATCCCACCACTTGTAAACAGCTGACAGAACAGACATCGTTTAAGGTGGTATATGGACAAGAGGTAGTTATGCCCATGGAATACATTGTTCCTAGTTTGTGCATTGTTGCGACGACTAGCATGGATGATGCCGAAGAATTAAAGGAGCGCATTGTGCAGTTGATATTTCTTGAAGAGGACCGCTTTATTGAAGGCTTCGAGCAACATGTTGTGAAGGATGGACAAAAGGCATGGTATGATCACCACATTAAGAACAAACATTTTGGGGAAGGACATTTGGTGTTTTTATATGACAACAAGTTCATGAAGCATCCAGGTAAGTTACAGATGCACTACTTAGGCTAGTATCTTGTTCATTCCATTACGTCTGCAGGTGCGGTTTAGTTACAAAAATTAGATGGTACAGTACTACCAACGCTCATCAATGGGATTCTCTTAAATCCCTATAGGACAGCGTCATAGCTGCGCACTACTTGTGGCACCAAAAAAAATGGAAGATGTTGTTAGATAACAGCAAGGAGAACCTAGGGGAAGAGGCTGCACAAGGATAGATTTAGTAGCAATGGAAGGGATATCACCTGCGACAGCCGTAGGGCCATGGGTTGGTCAAATCAATAATAAATACAGGTATTTGAAATAGTTAGTTGGCGGTGCTTGTTGAAGTGACACACATTAATGGTCGATCCGACTATTAGAAGGGTAATATTGTCAGCAGATTTGGGGTCATTACTGCTGGATTTATTCATGATGGACATGGTGGATTTGGTAATGATGATTTCAAATTGGGAAGTGGCTATAAAAAGTGCATGGGACACGAGAGGAAGACATTGCTCAGAGCAGTTCATTTGATAGAGAAAAGTGTTGAGCTAAGCGCGAGTTGTGGAGTAGAGGTGTGAGTTGTGTTGTTAGATTCTGGTGAGTTGTGCAGTATAGGTGCAAGTTTTGTTGTGGGATTCTGGTGAATTGTAGAGTATAGGCATAGATTCATCAGGTGTATAGTATGGTTTGGGGAGTGCGGTATGCTGAACAACCCCGACGCAATTGAGATTTGCAGTGAGCAGGAATCCCCCATTCGGCCCACAGTCATTGAAGAAGAAGTATTGATTATGTCGGTAGGCTCGTCGTCAATACCCAAAAGAAAGCAACAGGATCATAAGCCCAGTTCCACATTTCCATAGAAGAGGCACACCCACACCTCGACTAGAGTGCAAGGAGAGGGGACTACACAAACCGGGCCATTGAGATCAGGAGCTATAAAGTTGGCAGTGCCCAGGGGCATCTCTATTAATGATATCCTAGGATATGTCACTCCAACATGTATGGGAGTGAATTTTTGGTAGCCTATGAAGAATTAGAAGTATCCACCAAAATTTCCATTATTACTGGAAGGGATGACTTGCTCAGTTGATATCATCGCTGCCTTGATCAAGTTGAAGTTTGAGGACAAATATTTGTTGTTGCTCAAAGATGTCCAAGATGAGCCTTATGAATCAGTTACAATGGCACCTAGTGCACCAATTTAGAGTATTCCTCAACCATGGGTGAGCAAGTTGAATAAATCAGGATTATTGGGGCTCATTAATATGCCTCGCTTCGGGTGATTGAATGAATCTCATGCATGTGTCAAGAAAATGTTGGCTTGCTTTCATGGTGGGACGATCTGGTTAAATGAGCCTATTTTGGTCACGGTAGACTTAATTGTGAGCATTACGGTCTTGCCGAAGGCCGGCGAAGATCCGACACAGTATATCCATGGGTGGGATACTTACAAGAAGATTTCCAAGCAGCTAAAGGAGTGATTCGTTTGCAGTGTGATGGCCACGCTTATCGTATTGACAACATTAATTCACAGGTGGTGTGTATTGGGGCATGCATTTTGGTGAGTAAGGTTGTTTGGGGGAATCGACTAGTCTAGTACAACTTGAGAATGGTCGCATGCACACAAAAGTCTGCAGAGGGTGTGCAAATGAACTGGTCCTTGTTTTTGCTCAACTAGTTGCTTGATGATGCACTCACTGTTTAGGTTGAGTGGAAATTTTCTTATAGTTGGCTATTAATTCTCATTGCATTTGTGACATGGATGGAACCAGAATATTATCAATCGATGGCAGTCGATGCGGTGAAGGTGTGCTACGGTGCACGATATCAGAATTTGTGGTGGGTAGAGGAGCCCAGTCGATAGGAGGACTATGAGATCCATTTTTGGGTCTATTGGGAAGAACTGCAAGATGAATCTATCAAAGTTACCTAATTATCCAATTACGCAACAGCTAAGTATCAGTGACTCATTCAGTTCGCTATCGGGCCTCACTCCATATATATCCAGGCACGACAGGACCCTGACAAGCAGTGGTTACCTCTGGCGTACAAAGTTACTGATGAATAATTATATGCTATCATTTAGGAGTGGATGTATGAATGGAGTAACCCCATGAGTCAAGAGGAACTCTCAAAGGAGCCACCACCTGATTCCCTGGATGAGCCTATCCAGAAGTAACTTAGTGTTCATGACTCTGACAATGAGTCGTCAAAGGAACCTGAGGCCGAAGCACAACACATGTAGGATGAAAATCGAACCAAATGATGCCAAGAATATGATGCATGAAGCGGTACCTAGAGAAGGATGGATGACCAACTGCAATGCTGATCAAAGCGGTCACTAACTCCTCTGAGGGTGTGACGCAAGCGATACGAGAGTCCAACCACAAAGAGTTTGTTGCGGTAAGAGATAGGTTGAATTTTATTTTTTATGTTGTTTCCAGGAAGACACCTGAGAAACATGTAATGCAGGAAGTTCCATCGATCAGCACTGAGCCATGTTCTAGGAACATTCAAGTTCCCCCAACTGCGATTGACGCGAGGAGTGAAGAAGTGAACCTATTACTATGGCCAATCCAATGCATTTCCTTGGATCTTAACAAGTTAACCATTCATTCCCTTGTGGATCTACAACATATTTCCACCTATGAATTGGCGGATAGGAAGAAGGAGCTTATGGATGGGTATGTGCAGTTGCTGAGTGCAGCCAAGAAGCTACATAAAGAATCGAAGGAGTTGCATCAGGTCAAGGTGCAGCTGATGGAAGACAAGGTACAGGAGATTTATGCATTAAAGGTAGCACAAGTCGAGCTGCAGCACAAGGCTGCTGAGGAAATCACTGAGCTGAAGAAGGCACAAGACCGCCTTATCATTGAGAAGGTGTAGTTGTGCGTAAGTTATGGCGAAGTGGAGCAATCCATTCATGAGGCTTGTTAACATATTTTTGAGAACACGATCGAGCTTACTGCAGTCGTTAAGGCCAAGTAACTTGGGGAAGTTATTTCCCAACTCCAGGACACCAACATTTTGCTCAATGCCCTGGTCCATCTAGAGATGCCACTGGAGCAGTTTGTTGAGTGGAAGGATGCTATCAAGGAGATAGCAGCCTAGTTTGAAACTATGGAGCAAGAAGCGAAGGCAATTATGGAAGCGACGATGGAGTTCTGGCAAAGCGTCGTCCAAGATGAACATCTTGACCATTTGACCATGTAGGTGTAAGAAGCTGAAGTAAAATTGACGACACTGAAGACGTTGATGTGAGCACTACCACTCATGGTGCATATCATGTAGTTTGAGGAATTGAAGGACCTACAGTAGAGAGATTCCTGCACCCAAGAACACCAACAAAAGTGTCGTGCCCAGCTTGATGAGTTTCAAGAAGTTGGTGGGTAGCTGGCTGTCAAAGCAGTCACAACCCTGCAGGTGGTGCAAGAAATTCTGAATATGGTTGACAGCAAGGCTAGGGAAGCACACCCCATGCAACAAACTCTACTCAACTATTAAAGCGTGGCTAAAACATTCCAGCTCCAGGTTCATGAGATCTCATAGCAGTTTGAATATTTTAAGGAGAAGACATCGACGTATACCATGTCAACCTAACATGGCTCGAGGATGAGCCACGAGATTGGGTTTGGGGCCCATTGGTAGGGGTTTTGGGAAAGTGAGTCGTGCAGCATCGCAGCAATTGCGCAAGCTCTTGCAACACTATTAAAGGCTAGATCAGTGCGATGGGTGGAAAGAAAACCATTTTTATATTTAATGTATTAATTGCCCAGTTTTTGTGGACATAGGTCATTAGTGGTTAGAATTTAGTTAGAAGTGGACCTTTTATGTAAAGGTGCAAGCCTATATATGGAGCTAGTTTTTCAATTGTAAGGACACGATCCTATGAAGGATGAGATCTGTTGTGATCTGTCTATGGTCTTGACGAGTCTTTTGTTTTGAACAATCCGCGATATGCTTGTGTCAGATAATGAATTTTGGGATGTAACCGGTCTCCTGCTATGGAGAAGAACTATATGTTTTGTATCTGTTGTAGAATTAATATGACATGATGGTTGTTGCATAAATATTTTCTTCTATTTTCATGTTTTCTCTACTGCGATATCAATGAGAAGTGTGTTGATCTATTATGATTTACTGATGTTGCTTTAAAAAACTGATGATGTGGCCTATCCCACTTCTATCATAATCATTAGAGGAAATTTCAACTCAAAATGGGCCTCCTAAGGAAAATTAATAAAATAATAGTTAAAATAATAAAATAATATTTATTAATTTCGGAGGAAGAAAAGAAAAAATTATTTTGTGTTCATATTTTCGACATATATCCTTGTGTGTTTACTCAAATTTCAATCAGGAGAGCTCGTTGGATGTAGAATTAAATTTCGCATCCAACGAGTACCCACTCGGCATACTTTTGACAGGCCTTGCTACCCAAAAAACAAGAAATACCTGAAAAAACATGGTGATGATATCATCATCACATTTCAGGTATTTCTTATTTTTGGGGTAGCAAGGCCCGTCAAAAGTATACAGAGTGGGTAATCATTGGATGCAGAATTTAATTCTACATCCAACAAGCTCTCTTGATTGAAATTTGAGTAAAAACATAGGGAGATATGTCGAAAATACGAATAAAAAAAGTAGTTTTTTTCTTATACCTATCCCCAAATTTATATTAAAAAATTGTTTCAGAGGTGCTCCCTTTTTTAATTTTAAAGAATTTTTATTGGATAATACATGATGACATGGAATTTGTATTATTTTTGGAAGGCCCATTTAAAATTGAAATTTCCTCTAATGTCTGTTAAATGATGATTGAAGTTGTTTTATGAATAATAATGCTGCAATAACACTGCTGCGATGAATGAATGATGTGATTTGTTAGATTTGTATTCATGAAGATGAATTGTGAGGACTGTCTTAGTTCTATAATCTTCTAGTTATTTGGTTGAAGTCACGTATTCGATATCTTCCCTTTCTACTTTCGAAAACTCGGTTCTGATAGCTCTCCCTCGAACATCTCGGGTGATACTTCATCCACTCTGTGAATGTTTCTGGGTAGGGTAGAACCTATCTATGATAGCTGGGCATCGACAAAGTGAGAACCCCTATAAACGAGGCTTTGTTGGTGGGTTTATCCAACAATGATATGACAATATTTTCAAAAAATAATGATGATCATTTGTCCCAGTTAAGGAAAACATTTAAGAAATGTAGGAGGTTTGGTATTTCTCTTAATCCGAAGAAGTCTAGTTTTGATATGCAAGAAGGAAATTTATTGGGTCATATTGTGTCAAAATATGGAGTAAGAATAGACCCTAAATGGTTAGCATCCATTCAAGAGTGGGAAACTCCTAGAAATAAAAAGGAAGTCCAGTCATTCATTGGAAGAGTAAACGTTTTGAGAAGATTCATTCCCAATATGGCTAAACAAAAAAAAATCATTACTAACATGCTCAAAACTAGTAATGAAGTAAAATAGACTAAGGAAGACAAAGAATATTTTTAAACTCTTAATAAATCCATAAATATTTTTAAACTCTTAATAAATCCATTGGAGAAGAACTAGTGTTGATCAACCCAAATTAATATAAACCTTTTCTAATATTTTCTTTTGCATCTACACATTCTATTGCTATTGTATTACTATAGAAGAATGATCATGGCTATGAACATCCTATTTCATTTTTCAGCAAAGCACTCAGATATGTTCAGTTAAAATACAATTTAATGGAGAAACAAGCTTATGCTATGGTAATGGCGTTGAAATTTTTTAGATGTTATGTGTTGCACTCTGAAATCATTGCTTATTTTCCACATATAGTTGTGAAGGATATTCTCCATCAAAGTGATAGTGAAGATAGAAGAGGTAAATGGATCACAAAAATCTAGGAATATGATTTGGAAATAAAGCTTACCAAGTTGGTCAAAGTACAAGGACTAGCCAAACTATTAGCAGAATCAAAATGCAAATCCTTGGTTTTGAATCTGATTGCAGAATTAATAGAAGAAGAAAAGATAAGGATTTTGTAAGATGTGAAAATTGATACTGTAGAAGGAGCAAGTCGATGAAGTCAACTTGAACGAAGACCGACTTAGTCGATCAGCCGACTAAGTCGATGGGACGACTTAGTCAATCAAGCCGACTAAGTCGGTCGGTCGACTAACTAGAAAGATTAGTCGGCTAACTAACAGTCATGTCGGTTCACCGAACCGACAGGTAGTTATTTTGTAACTGTTTGTAACTTGTATATATTAGGCTGTTGAGCCAAGCAAGAAGGAAGTTCAGTTCTCTACCTTGTATCAACTCATTACATTAATTTGTTTTCCTATCCATTCTTGTCTCTTGTCTCTTATTTATAGTTATGTTTTAGTATGTATTATTGGTAACCTTATGTGATCTGTGAGATTACAACATTGGTTCCGTTTCCGGTAGTACATGTCTAAAATATATGCTCACATATGATACCAGAGCAGAAGATCAAGGACTGGTGGGACCGTAAAATTGTGAACTACTTTCAAAATTACGCAAGACGAAATAGATTAACAGTCGCTGAAGCTAGAGCCAGATTTTTCACAGAGACACATGAAAAATTCGTCGAGTCTGTGCCACAACTGTTGAAGCAGCTTCTGGATGAGAAGACCGGACGTGACTAAAGAACAACAGTTGCTAGATAAACTATTTTGAGGGGGACGAACAAATCTATCGGAGTGGTTTGAGAAAATAGCCGACGACTTCTGTGAGGAGCAAGCAGTTGAAGACAGAACGTCGGTAGAAACTATCAAAGAAAAATTCTACATACATTTCAACGAACAATTCTTGTGCTCCTTGCCGACCTTGCTGTTCAATTTTTTGATAGAGAATGGAGCTGGCCACATCGTCGAACCTAGACCACCACTATGCGAACAACCCCCAAACACCAACTGGGCAGAAAAGAAGAGGAAGTGGGAGAAATTTATTACAGAAAGGGAGTGGGAATACTTCATGAGCAAGTAACTCAAACTATTCGGGCTTTCTAAAAGCGTCGGGTAGGCTATGGGGGGGTAGCTGGTCTTGTGTCGGAGGTAGAGTATAGTGGATCCTAGTCGACCTCAGGAGGATAGACGTCACCAGTGATGAAAAGTCGACCGTAGAAGACTTGAAGAAAATAGTACTGTACGAAAGTATGTCGGACATTCAGAAATAAGAAAGGGATGAAAGACAGCAGAGAAGGGAAGCAAGACATGAAAGAGTTGACAGGCTGCGCAGTGAACAAAAACCTAGGGAGATCGACCATGAAGAGAATCTGCCAGAGTTAGGTCATGACCGACAGGAAGAGGGTGTAGAAAAAGAGGTGTCCCCTGCGGAGGAAGAAGTATGGATAGAGCAGCCAGAAGCTCTCCAATTAACAGCTCCCGGTGAAGGAACGACCCTTTCCCCATTAAATCCACATACCATAATACAGAATATTGTCAAAGATGACCTCCAACTAAGAGCTGGTGACTATAGTATCTGGAGTCGACTAGGTGACGATACGTACACCGGACGACATATTGTCATACGTCGACCATTTGAAGGGAACTGGGTGATGATTCAAGAGGTACCCTCCCTCCGAAGTATCCACTTGCTCTTACCGACACAGGAAGGAGCACCCCCCTCGCCAAGTATAGATTTTGAAGGAATTGAACATGCAGCCCTGCGCACACAAAGTTTCAGTGGACCATCGACAGTAGAAATCCACAACAACCCACTGTACATCGAAGATGACTTGACCATCGACGGAGGCACCAGTTCCGTCGACCAAAATTATGTAGGAGCGACTACATCAACAATCCCACCACTTTCACCACCACCCACACCTCCGACCCCGCCAACTTCTGAGAGCAGTGAAAGTGATTCAGACATGGGTCACGGATTCGATCACATTCCTCTCTACGAGGGGGATGAAGACCCCAGATGACATTGGTTCATTTGTGAGTCGATCTGGGATGCAAACCAGGTGATGGATGAAGACCGACAGATGGCTCAGTTCACAGGAGCCTTACGGAAAAGGGCCCTGACCTGGTACATGAACTTTTCGGAAAGGCAACCGAAAGCAATGAAATATGAGATTAAAGCACAGTTCTTATCCTTTTTCAAGACCCCAGATGCTAAGCACCTGGCCGCCAAAAAGATCAAGACAACGTAGGAAAATCTAGGGGAGACATTCCGTGACTACAAAAAATGATGGAAGGACCTATTAAGACAATTAGATTATGTTATTGATGAGAAACTACTAATTCAATGGTTCCTTGCAGGATTATCACAAAAAGTACGCTGACACATCAGTCTGGAAACGTTCAAGACATATGAAGATGCGCTGACCAAAGCTCTGCAGGTGGAAATGGACGAAGACATACCTGCCTATCTGACAGACCACAGACTAGAAGAACAGCTTGAGAACGTGCACAAGTCCTTGAAAGAATTGACCCTCAAAAATCAAGAAATCTGGTGTACTAAATGTTCGACAGCCGGACACTCGAAAGATAATTATTGACATGAATACAGCCGACAAGACATCCTCTTTGTGCAAACTAAAGTATTTTGTGACATTTTCCAGGAGGCCAGAGATCATTCTATGAAAGAATGTCCGTTTAACATGAAGAACGCAAAAGCTTCCTGGTGCGCCATCTGTGAGACAAAAAGTCACAATACGGCCGACTGTCAATTAAACCTGAAAAACAGACAGAACTATCAGGCGGTCTACCAGACGAATGCAGTGGTGCAAAGCAATGAGCAAAATAATACTAATGACCAGAACGGGCAACGATACGAAGGCCGACGATATGAGCACCGGTACGATAATCGACGACAAGGGTTTGGAGGAAGAGGTCGATTCGTCGGGAATCGCAACATACGACCGCGTCGATCTACCCAGTGCTTCATCTACTATAAAGAAGGGCATCGATGCGTAGACTGTCTGTACAAGGATAGAACTGACCTTAAATTATGTACAGATTGTGGAGTAGGTGATCACTCTCTAGAGGATTGTCCTACCATGTTAGAAAAAATCAATAATAAGAAAAATGTTAATGTCTTATCTTTTGTACAAAAGCATGATGTATTAACTACTAAAAATCTGCATATTGTCACTCGCCATGGCACAAAAACAGGGCCTGATAATCCTCAAATTAGTAAAATTAACAACACAAATGGTTATCTGGATCCTCTGAAGGAAAAAAAAACCTATCAAGAAGCCACCCACATATTTCAAGACATTGCACAGCAAGAAGACATTATTACCAGTCGACTTAGCACGACACAACAATTAACTCATCTCATCCAAACAGACAAATCCGTCACCCAGTTCATTGATTTATTACACAAAATAAAAAGCACTAACTTTGGAAAAAAAACTAAGAACATTTGCAGCCTAAATCAAAAAGACAAAAACGATGTCGACCCACTTGTCGACCTAGAAATCAAAGGTTATCACGTCCAACAAGTGGTGCTCGATTTCGGGTCTCAGGTAAATATCATGACCAAAGATACATGGGAAAAGATGGGCCGACCTCAACTCTATGATTCAGGCATTTACCTAAAACTCACCGACCAAGGCCTCATTGAACCCATTGGGGTTTGGAAAGATGTCGACATGACCATCAAAGGAATCTCGACTAAGGTTGATTTCGAAATTATCGACCCAAAAGAGGGATCTAGCTCCTTTCTCGCACTAGTTGGTTGACTTTGGGGACGAAAGATGAAAGCCTCCATATCCTTAGACAAAGAACAAATTAAGTTAAAAGGAAATGGTCAAAAAGTCATTGTACCCATTCATCCTTCCCAAGGAGCACCTTGGACCGAACCGATTGATGAGGAAGTCGATGTCAGACAGCTTTACCAGATCCATAACAATACGGACTATACCGAGCCAAACATCTATGGGGAGCTTCACTTAGGTAACCAAGACTCAATTGGTTATAATTTAGATGCTGAATTATATGATTGGGAAATGGAAAATTATGAAACACAAGCAAGAGGGTGCTGGACTATACAAAAAGTACAGAAAAAACCCACTCGACAGTGCTTCATTGTATCAATTCTCCCCAAAGTCTTTGAAAAAAAAATCAGGGAATGACCTACATTACAGCCAACCAACTTACATAATACCCAAATGCCGAGGTATAAGGAAAGAGAATCCCCAATCATGCATCTTGAACAAGTATCTAAAAATATTGGAGAACATGGCCGACTTCAAAGCTTAGTGGAAACATTTACCGGTCATGTATCTAGATGGTGGAACACCCATCAGACAAAATTGCAGACTTGGAAAACTGCTTCAACTTTCTTTGTCAAACGATTTGGTGGGGAAAATTTAACCCAGGAAGCTCAAATCCCTATCTTTGTCCAAGGCCAAGACCCAGAAGAACACATCAAGCTTTGTGAAAAGGAGTGGAGACGGCTTGGATACAAAGATGAGCGAGCCTGGCCACATTTGTTCCCTTCAACCCTAGCTGACTTGCCTAATAAATGGTATAAGATGGAGGAAGCTAGAGGAGAAACCTTCTTTTGGCATGAACTTAAAGAAAATTTTATTAAGGACTTCCAGTTCATGCCTCAAAATGAAAGATTGGCTAGGACAGCACACCAAATCAAACAGTTTCTTCAACCGACAGAAAAACAACCCGTCCAAGACCATTGACAAATCAAGGACTGTAACAAGATACAAGCTAAATCAAAATCACAGTCTACACATTTAAACTTAGAAAATGAACACACAGAAGGTAAGAGCTTTAGATGGAAGACCGACCACATTGAAACAACCAAACCGATCTACTCAATCCTGAAAGTCGAGACCACCGACAAACCAGACCTTGACAGAATGACTGCAGCGGACTTTCTGGCTACATTCTCACAGTTCAAAGAAGGAAGTCGGCCGATCAATGAAGCTAAAGCACCAAAGTGGCTGGATGCCAAAGTGAAAACTAAGGAGGTCGACATTTCAAATGATGACCGTCCAAAAATAGCTAAGATTGGGGACTACTGGAATGAACACCAAACCACCGAAATCATAAACTTAGTTAGAGAATTCCAAGATGTCTTTGCAAGGGACTACAAATACTTAAAAGGGTTAGTACAAGAAATGGGAGAAATGAGAATAGATACTAAACCTGATGTCTGACCTGTCAAGAAATGACCTTACAAACTAGCTCATAAGTATAAGGAGATAGTTAAGAAGGAAATAGACAACATGTTAGCAGTAGGGATCATTTACCCTATCGACCAGTTGGAATGGGAAAGTCCTATGGTCGTACATCCCAAGAAACATGACCCGACCAGGTTAAGAATTTGTGTCGACTTTAGGGAGCTCAACAAAGTCACACTCACAGATCCATTCCCCACCCCCTATGCTGATGAAATCTTGAATGAAGTTGCAGGCCATGAATGTTATTCATTTACATATGGATTTTTAGGATATAATCAAGTACCCATAGCAAAAGAGGATCAAAAGAAAACAACATTTGTATGTGAATTTGGGTCCTTTGCCTACAGAGTTATGCCTTTTGGGTTGAAGAATGCACCTGCAGTATTCTCTCGAATTGTTGTCAAAACATTCCAAGAGTATATCTATAAGACATGGCAGTATACTTCGACGACTGGACTATATATTCCACCCTAAAGGATCACTGCACATGGCTCCGACTTATGCTGGAGAGATGTTGACAAATACAACTCTCCCTAAATATTAAGAAATGTATTTTTATGACTCCCATAGGCATTCTCTTAGGGCATATTGTCTGGAAAGACGGTATAAAGGTCGACATTGCCAAAATAAAAATCATCCTCGACCTAAAACCCCCAATAAACCCTAAACAGGTCCGGGTGTTATTGGGCCATACAGGATACTATAGGAAATTCATCAGACACTATTCAGATATGACTTACCCTCTAGAAAAACTGCTAAAAGAAGATCAGGAGTTTACATGGACAGAAGAATGCCAAATATCCTTCGACAAATTGAAAAGAAAACTGGTCGAATCCCCCATACTTAAATTTCCAAACTGGTCGACCAAATTTCATGTGCATATTGATGCATCAGGAATTGCAATTGGAGCCATCCTTACTCAGCGAGGGGATGATGGGATGGATTACCCTATAGTCTACAGCAGTCGAAAATTAAATAAAGCTAAAAGGAACTACTCGACCACTGAACGAGAAGCCCTAGGTATGGTCTTTTCCCTCCAAAAGTATCGACATTACCTATTGGCCAACCCTTTCATATTTTATATCGACCATCAAGCTTTGAAGTACCTTATTAATAAACCCCTTCATCATGGAATAATTTTTCGATGGTTACTTCTTTTTCAAGAATTTGAGTTTGAAGTGGTGGTCCGACCAGGAAAGCTAAATGTCGGACCCAACCACCTATCACGTATAGACACAGGGGAGGAACCGACCAGAATCGATGATGACTTGCCGAATGCACATCTATTTCGCATAGAAGCAGTACCCAAAGAACTAGAAGAAATAGCTCAGTTCTTAGAGACAAGTCAGGCACCTGAAGGTCTGAACACTAAGAAGAAACAAATCTTAGCTATGAAGGCTACACCCTACAGCCTCATCAATGGATTTTTGTACAAAATTGGGTTAGACGACATTCTCAGACGTTGCGTACTCGACCATGAGAGAGAACAAATCATACATGAAGCACACTATGGACCTGCAGGAGGACATTTTCAAGCGGATACAACTGCAAGAAAAATCCAACAGTCGGGCTTATGGTGGCCGACAATCCACAAAGATTGCAAAAACTTTGTTAGTCGATGCGATAGATGTCAACGACTTGGTCGACCTCTGTCGAGCACATAAATTCCCTTGATATCTGTAAACCCTAGTCTCACATTTGAACTTTGGGCGATAGACTTCATAGGGCCTTTTCCTATCCCAACCAAACGATCAGGTGCAAGATATATTATCACGGCAGTGGAATATGTGACCAAATGGGTAGAAGTTGAGCTCATCGATACATGTTCAAGTGAGGTAGCTGCTAAGTTTATCTACGAAAACATTATCACTAGATTTGGATGCCCACTCACATTGATTAGCGACCAAGGATCACACTTTATCAACAAAACCATCAAAAATTTGACCGACCAGTTTCACATCGACCACTGACGAAGCACTGCATATCATCCTCAATCGAACGACGCGATTGAAGATTTTAACAAAACACTAACAAAAGGGTTAACCAAAATATGCAGTACCGACAAAGATGACTGGGATAAGAAAATCCTTGCGGTTCTCTGGGCATATAGGACCGCATATAAGCGGTCGACCGATCAAACCCCCTTCCGACTAGTCTACAGGCAAGAAGCATTCGGCCCCCTACATTTTCGACAGCAGACACCTATTATTGCACAGATACTACATGTCGATGTCAAACAGGAAAGAAAGGACCGACTATTTCAACTCAGTAAGCTAGAAGAACATAGAATCATGGCTATCTAGCATCAAGAAATTCACAAACAACAACAGAAATCCTGGCACGACCGTAACATCAAAAACAAAAACCTCTCGGTCGGCGACCTTGCTTTACTTTATAATAGTCGATTCAAAGGAAAACCCAAGAAATTACACATAGAATGGATGGGACCTTACGTTGTTGAAGAATTACATCCCAACGGTTCAGTCCAACTGAAGACATTACAGGGCCTAGTATTTTGGAAGCTCGTTAATGGAGCCCGACTCAAACGTTACAGAAACTGAAAAAAAAAAAAATCAAATAACGACCTTAACCGTCAATCAAAACCCATAAAACGATAGAAAATTTCCAAAACAAAATAATACATCCGCCACAACAAGCCATGATAGCAACTCACTACTTTGACACCTGACATCACCACCATCGACCAGTCAGGACGACCATTTTCACCAACGAAACCGACCATCGACTTCAAAAGTCCCATCATGCATTGATGGCCTCGAGCGTTGAAACGGATCCTCCATTAAGTCGTACTCAAGTATTGCAGTTGGACTGTCAAGTCCGCCATTAATACACCCATTTTGACACTCAACCACACCCATGCCTATAAATAATGGACATTCGAAGGTTCATTCACCACACCAATTACCCTCAGAGAACTCGCAATATCAGTCGACCAAAGACCAAGAACCCTGTCAAAACCCTGACCAGTCCGACGCAATGGCACCCAAACTAACCAAAGCTGCGACCAAGGCAAAGGAGCTGCAAGCGGAGGACACCCCCTTGATCAGCCGCTTAAAGAACATAAAAAATTCAAAGGTAGAGGAGGTCCCATTCCAGAAACTCTGGACAGAGATCCAAGAGTGGGCCTATGTCGACAACAAAATGACCCAGGCCACTGAGAAAATTCGAAAGAACACCATCTTCAACTACCCTAACGCACCACTGATGGCAAGCTTCGGTGGGAAGAAAGAAGAAGCTATTAAATTCATTATCAGTCGTTACCACAACGGTTGATTCTACTTCAACCAGCCAATTGACATCACCGAGGATGTTATCTCCAAGCTTACGAGTCTATCCAACCAAGGAAGCCCTGTACCTATTGGGATCAAAGACGGGTTAGTCCAAGAACTTACGGGCTCACCGTCGGGAAAGAACTCAAAAGGATTGATGATTGGACAGATTGTGACACGGACGCCCCAAATCATGGCTAAAATCATAGCAATCACCCTTACATTGGCAGGTCGGGGCAGCGACCTTAAACTGGAGATGCTGGAAGCTATCGACACAATCGCGACCAACAGTCGGATCTACTGATGGGGAGATTATGTTGCCGACATGGGCAAAACCATCTGCGAAATATGCCAAGAGATGGGAGGTATGATCAAGTTCTCCTCTCTCATTCTCTGGATTGTTATGTACCATATTTGTCTGGAAGGTAGTCCAGTCTTCCAGGAGATGACCAAGTTCGAAATGCACCGCTTTAAACCCTTTTCACGAAAAGGAACCCTGCATGAGCTGGCACAGGGGAAATTCTTCTTGGAAAACTGGTTCGAGTAGTTGAAGGTTCTCATGACGAGGTGGAGGGTGCCCCAGAACATCTGACAAAATCTCCCTACTGAGTCTCATATATAGTTAGAACTTGATCATACATCAGTATGGTACATGCGAGGTCAAGACCCCAAATCCCAGGACCTCGACTACTATCCGACGGTCGACCAGATTTTCTGAGCGTTGACCCAACAAGCACGGATAAAGATACCAATTCCAGAGGCTTCCAAACAGGTCGACTTCTCCATCATAGAGCCACTCCTTGACCATGAAAAAGAAGAAGACTACGAGCTCAACTTATACATCAGCACATTTGTGTCGGAGGATACCCCGGCCGTGCCCACTAGTCGCGTACACATCACTGTCAAACCTCTAACTGCAAAGGTAGTTGACCCCAGCCGACAGAACAACAACAACCAACAGTACAACCACAGCAATAGACAACCCCTCCGACTCCAGCAACCGTCAACCCCACTCAAGTACCGACAGGTGAAGTCGAAGGTGATGACCCAAAATATGCTTTATCCAGAAGCATCATTAAGAAGCTGGCTAAGGAGATAGATGTCGCCAGGAAAAAAATCAAGGCCCAAAAACTACAACAAGGTAAGGGTAAGCGCAAGCTTATTCTGGCTGACTCGACCGACGATGAGGAGGAATTAGCAGCTGCGGCCGTCGACGTTGTCAAGGATGCCCGTGCAAATAAAGTATCAATTGAAATTCAGTTTCAATGGTATCTGGACACAGGAGCAAGTACCAGTACAGCAGGCAGACAGTCCCCATGATGAATATCAAAGCGCCATCCCGGAGGCACTCAGAGCCAGGGTCGACTAGGACGCTGAGCTTAAATCTTTCTTCGTGACACTTCCTGCACTGTTTAAGTCGGCCCAGAAAATACAAACAAAAGATCCTCTCTATGCAAGCAAAAATCCCTATGCAACTGTTATGATGACATTCACCTGAGACCAACAAGGTGACGTAATAGGAGCATCAAAGTCTATCACGGATCCACTCAGCCCCAAAGACCTACCCACTACACCTTCGGAAGATGATATTTCTTCCGACCAAAGCTTACAACACACCCCAGCCAATCCCTCGACCCCTGTCCATACCCCCACTCCATCACCAACACCTCCATCATCAAAACCTCCCTCGCCCCCACCACCACCGTCAAACCACCCAACACCACCAAAAGCACAGCCAAACCCTTCACAACCACCTTCATCTTCACCACTGGAAGTGGTCAGACCAACCCCCCAACCAGAAAAACCCTTGACCTCCATTCCACCAACCACAAACCCAACCTCAACTGCTGTAGATACCCAAGAGCAACAGACAGCCAAACAAAAGAAAACAAAAGAGAATCATAGAACATCCAATCTCCGGACTAGCCTAAGGGATGCAAGTTCCTTGGACGACACAGAGGTCGGCCAACTCCTTAAAACTGTGGCCAAAGAGTCAAAGAAAAGGACGGATCGAAAAAATAAAGAGCTTGTAGCCAAAAATGAAGAAGAAGTCGAGTTTCTCAGCAGATGCAGAGCTCTAGTACAGACCGTGATACCAGGCCCTATCGAAGTCAACACATATCGACCACTTGAAAGAGCATATCAGCTCTTCGAGACGATGGTCTCGACCGTCCAGACCCAGATGCAAGAGACTAAGGAAGAACAAAAGGAGGAGACTGTTCGACTGCTCCTGGCCCAACACACTACATTCTCGAAGGCATACAAGGTTCTACAGGATCATATGGAAGAATCAGTTGTCTCTAAGGAAGTATTACAAGACTGGCCTAATCACTATGGGCAGGTCTATCAGCAGACAAGGCAGGCACGATAGGGAATTCAGGCTTTGGAGGGCCGGAAGTCGATAGAGGCAGAACTGAGGCAGACCATTGAAGAACAAATTGTGATGGAGACCAACAAAATACAGAAGCTAGAATGAGAGGCACATCAGTGGGTTCAACATGCCCTTCCCAACTTAGAGAAAGTCGACATCATCTTCCCACAGATGAAATGACTCATCAATGCTGCAGAAGAGAAAAACCAATTGCTGGGTCCCAACATGGAGAATATCGCAGAAATGCCCATGTATAAAAATATGTCGATCCTTTCAAGTCTCACTACCTTAATAATCGATATCTAGAAGGCATTGCAGAGTTGGACCGACTTTCAACATCATCTTGCTATCATAGCTCCAGCTATCGTCGAAGTCTGCATCCAGAGGAGACCGACCATCCGTCTGCACAGTCCACAGCAAGAGCACGTTTGAATGGTTCGACAAGAGTTCATTTTTTTGTACCTCCCTATTTCTTCGGGACAAAGAAACGTTTTGTTCGTGGGGGAGATGTAGAAGGAGCAAGTCGACAAAGTCGACTTGAACGAAGACCGACTTAGTTGATCAGCCGACTTAGTCGATCAAGCTGACTAAGTCGGTCGTCCGACTAACTAGAAAGATTAGTCGGCTAACTAACAGTCGTGTCGGTTCACCAAACCAACAGGTAGTTATTTTGTAACTATTTGTAACTTGTATATATTAGGCTGTTGAGCCAAGCAAGAAGGCAGTTCAGTTCTCTACCTTGTATGAACTCATTACATTAATCTGTTTTCCTATCTGTTCTTGTCTCTTGTCTCTTATTTATAGTTATGTTTTAGTATGTATTATTGGTAACCTTATGCGATCTGTGAGATTAAAACAGATACCACGAAGGTAAACTCAAAATTCCAAGAATCCGAATTATATAAAGACATTTTTTATTACTTGATGAAATTAGAGTGTCCATAATATCTATCCAAATCCCATGCAATATCTATAAAATTACATGCAGTAAAATATTATATCTTAGATGAGTATCTCTACTAGAAAGACCCTTGAGGAATCCTAATAATTTGCGTGGTGGAAGAAGAGACTGGGGGGATTATCACATAATTTCACAAAGGAGCATCTGTAGGAGATAATGCATGGAGAGATATGAAATATAAAGTTCTCAGAGATGGATATTATGATGCCAATAAAATTATTAGATCTTGCTCTGAATGTCACATTTTTGCAGTAAAATAGAACTTGCTAATACCATTTCCTTTGAATCCAATAGCATCAGGACCATTCCAAAAATGAGTTTTATTCTTTATTGGAGAAATAAATCCTAATTCTAGTGGAAAACATAGGTGGATCCTTACTACAAAACATTACTTTACTAAATAGGTAGAGGAAACACCTACTAGATTACCAAATGAATATGTGATCATGAGGTCCTAGAAGAGAACATAAGGTTTTTCTATCCAAGAAAGATAATCACTTACACTACAAAAGAAATCAAATATGTCAAAGTGATTGTATCTTTCCAAAAGTATAGCATTGAACTGGGTGATTCAACAACATACCCACAGGGTAATGGTCTTCTGTATTCATCTAATAAAAGTCTACTGAAAATGCTAGAACAAAACTAAAAGGCGTGGTATGTATATCTATGATATTCCTTATGGGTTTAAAAAATAATTATAAAAATTCAAATGGAACCTCCCCTTTCCAGATGTTATATGGTAAAGAATCCATTCTTCCAATTCAATTGGGTTTACTTGTCCTTGAGTTGATTCATAATGAATTTGAGGAACCAAACAACATGGTTAGGAGGATATATGAGTTAATTGAATTTTAGGAGGAAAGAGAAATGGTAAGTGAAAGGTTGATATAACATCAGAGGAAAATCAAAAATACATTTGACAAAGGAGCATTGTAAATAGATTTCCAACCAAGAGACCTAGTTCTAAAGTGGGATTATAGAAAGGAAAATAAAGACGAACATGGGAAGTTCGACAATCTTTAGATTGGACCATATATGATCCAGAAAGTTAAGGGAAACAACACTTTCATTTTAGTTGGTATGGATGGTTATTAGATAGAAGACCATGTCAATGATAGGATTCTAAAGAGGTTATTCATTTACTGAAACCAAGTTCCATGAATTTTACATATATTAGCATAGGAACATTTTAATTTCATTCATTATTTCAAGTTTCAGCATTTCGATTTCAATTATACTCATTTTGTAAATAAATTAAAGAGATGACCTACAAGTTACAAGAAAATCTCAGGCTCATGACTACATGGCCCAACAAGATAAGGCATCAGTCTATACGTTTTGAGAATCTTGTACAATAGAAAGTTGTCCCCATGGATCTAATGTTAATATTAAGATTGCTCAAGGGTTCTATAATACTTTGAACATCAAAACCGAACCAATGGATTGTTAGGATGGTGTGGTAAAGGAGAGATTAAATCTTTAAAAAAATTAGCAACTGACCAAGAGCCAAGAATTGAGCGCTAACCTAGGGATGAGTTGATATCTTTCGATATACATTTGATCAAACAACAAAGATGAATAACACTCGGTAGATAATCTAGAAAGTTAAGATTGTGAATGGTCGAGCAAATCTTCTATCCAATTAATTCGATCAACAGTTTACAAGCAAAGTGCATGGATGAAATATTTACTTAATTAAAGTTGCAAAAGGTGCAAATCACTTTTTAAAAAGTGATTAAATCCAACAGCGGAGATTTTTAGTGGAGTATTCTACAACTAAAGCTATATCCTATTCTCTTGTTAACATGGGGTAGGTGATTCCAAATCACATAAAACAAATAAATTATCACAATAATACTAAGACCTTGAAACTTCTTTCATGGAGTTTCAGAAAGGGAGGAAGAGAGGAGAATGCCTCTTGGATCCTTGAATTTTAATGGATTTCCTTGATGTTTGTCCTTGGAGCTCCTTGAATCTCTTGCACACCTACAAATATCATCAAAAAATACTTCCTACTATCCTACCAAACTATATTTAAGAAATATAGGTTAGATATAATTGCCTACCAATTCTACATCAACATAAAACTTCAAGGGAAAACATTGAACAACAATTGGGAGAAAAATGAATTGATTCATAATAAATGAACATGGAGAGATACTTACAACCCTTTAAAGTTATTTCCTTATCCATATATTATACCTACTCCTCTACCATCCATGCATTTGATGCCTAAAAGCTTTGTAGTAGAAAAGTCATTTCTAGCCCTCAATTCCTCCAACATGCCTTTACTCTCCAATTTCTCCCCTCCTATTCATCTCATATGATTTCTTTATATAACATCGAGGTTTGTGCACCCAGTAACAAAACCTTGAATGTGGGATTATGATTTTTTAATATTTTTATTATTTTAATCAAAAACTCCACTTTACCTAGTTTTTTAGGCATCGAACTTGATTTTCAGTATTTCCAGGACAATCAATACCTATGTTATGTTATCTTTATACTGTATGAGTTATAGGAACTTGGTTTCTCCCTTAAGTGGTCATGGACTTGGCCTCTTTAGAGACATATTTTTCTTTAAACATTTCTTCCTTTATGGGAGAAGTGGTATAATGAGAGAATGAAGCTCTCAATTGTTCTAAAATTCTTATCTTCATGCTGCGGGTGAAATAGAAATATGTTTTCAGAACAACACTCTCAAGGGTGTTAATTTTACTTTTAACGAATTCCCCCTAATGTGTGAGGTATGAAGCTATTTTGAGTGCTGAAATACATTGATTTCATTTTGATACTCTTGATAGTGATAGTCTTTAGTGATGAGGGGAAGATGGTAAAGGAGTAGGATCTTGAGAAATAAACCAAATATACAATGTCTTCATGAGGTGAATATACCCATGATCAGTAGTAAACAATCACGGATACAAAAAATACACAGTGAATCCATGTCAAAAGAAAATATTACAAAAATGTATATATGCACTTTAATGAGTGCAAAATATCCTGGTATTCATGGTACTTTGACATGGAAGTCTAATATTGCGCAACTCGGTAAGTGCATCGATGAGTGGTACAATTGTTTTTTCCCAAGGTCTTCAGACCAAAAAATGATAGCATGAGCTTATATCATGTGGATAAATTAGCTGATGCCAGGTATAATTAAACACCATTTGATTACCGTTCATTGATTCAAGGTACTTGCGTACAAACTAACAAGTGTGAATAGATGTTTTGATTTTGAACACTTGTAGAATAAAACAATTAGGGGACATTGATGTATACCAACAATCATTTGTGAGGAAAACTTCCACTAATGACTGCAAGATCTAATGTACTCACTAGGGTTCCTAGATGATGATTTCACATCGATAGGAATAGATCTATCAAAAGGAGAGAATTAATGCATCCCACATCAACTTACAAGAAGCTGAGATCAATAGGATGATATAATTTGGTATATTTGTAAGAACCAATACTATATATCGACATAAGGAAGGTTGACATGATTGGTCAGGGATATTTGAGGATTGATCGATATTGGTTTGAATTCCCTTGAACACAAAACACAATGCATAGTGACACTTGGAAACATAAGACTCGAGTAATGAACCATAGTGAAATTATCCAATTCTAGATGAATGAACAAAATCTCCATAGATGACAGGAAGGATAACCTATCGATGTAGATCTGTTCAAATTACTAGTACAACTTCCTAAGGAAAATGTAAATGGTGTACTTATAACTAATACAAGGACATGTGTCATGTTCAAGGGTGATAAGGACTGACTGTTGTCATTTTCGCCATGATGAATTATGAATATATTTAGTAATATTCCTTTTTTTAATTTTTGTGTTTTTAATTTTTTAGTACTTTTTTCATTTATTAGCTCGAAAAAGAATAAAGAATGCTATGGTACATGGGTTGGAACCAATGTTGCATGGGATTACTCTATTTTTCAAGAGTACAGATCATGCCAAGACAAAGATACATATTGCAAACAAGGCTTGACCTAGTTGTGCACACTCTTACAGATGCTCCCTCCATTGGTTGGATATCTGAAGCGAGATTATGTGTCGATAGACAGTGAAATAGAATCAAGTAATTGTGGTTATCCAATTTGGTGTGATGAAGAAGTAGGAAAGTGGAAATGTGGTTTACTTCATGTTAATTCTTGTGAAAAACACAAAAATAATATAGCATAATGAATCATGGTCTATCAACTACTTGAATCGAACAATTCTCACATGTATAGGTCAACTTAAACAGAAGCAATGATTTATAGACATCTTGAGAAAAAAGTGACTGCAAAGGCATATACACAACATAATAAATAAGCACAGATGTTCATGCAGATATTTTAATGCATGCTTATGTAAACTAACACAAAATAGGGATCCCATCAGAAAATGGTTAGAACTGTATGGAATAGAAGTATGTGGTGTCAATATCTAGGTCATGATGGGACTAATTGGGCTCCCATTCCTATGAGAATAACTCATCATGGTAACCAAAATGGAAATGGGGTGCTGACTATGGTGTCATGTGTTCAGTAGGATCTTTTGTAGGAATGGTTGAAAATATAGATATAATGGGTTGATCCACCAATTTCCAACATGTTTGACCCTATGTAAATTTTGGGTTGTAAAAGGTTCAAATGCATATTCATAGAGGGATAACCTAAACCTATATGCAGGATTCCAAATATACCTGATAAGATCGAGGAACATACAAAGGATGGTCCTATAGATTGATGGATTTAAAGCAATTATGCTCCCAGTGGCCCTACAAAATTTGTCCTTAGGTGGGTGCAACCAAATGTTTATTACTTCAAGGATAGTTTCAAGTGATGATAAAATTATGTCCAAGAAATGCAGTGAGCTGGGAGATCTCACGGCCAAAATGGTCCAAGTAACTGGATCATATTCCTCCATCGAGGGAATATTTTGATCCAAATGTGTCGAAGCCATTTTAATAGCTTGGTATGACACTTCTACAACAAATAAGGGTTGCAGGATCATAAAGTTTCCTATGAGGGAATCATTTATGAACGATCCTACCATAATTTCATGACTCATAAAGCTCCTTTAGAGCATCCCTAATGAATAGAACATTCAAATAAACAACAATTTCAAGCATGCAATAATCTAATTGGTCGATCATGATCATGAAAATATTCCCCTAATGAGGGAAGTGAATCACTCAGGACTCTGAAGTCACTATAGCCATAATCACATGTATCCCACTATGTCCTAATATAAAATTGTAATCTATAGGTGCATCCTCTACCTCAACATCCATTGTGACTATTTTTACACCCCATTCAATGGGGAAGGCTACAATGAGTCTTTGAGGAGAGAACGAATGTCCATCAAATGTTTTTCGCGCGGTATGGGATCGAACTAAGGTGGGTGATCCTAATGATTTGAAACATTTAAATGACATGACACAAGTTAGGCCCCTTCATCAAATATGGTTCAAATAATGTTCTTTCCATGAGATGTTACTTTAATATGAAAAGCAACTCTAGAAGGGACCCTACAGGTTGATTAGTATAAGTCTAATGTAATCAAGGTTTCATTGGATTGATTAATAACTATAGTCAAGGAAAGAGTTATTTTCATTTTGCATAACAATATTGCAATACCTCCATGGGGTACATGGCACATGGTTCTTGAGCTATTTTCTCAACAACAGTTTTGTTATGAGCATCTCATTTGTTAGAATTGTGCATTGTTCTACATAGAACACCTTTATGGGGGTGTGGTACTATGTCTATGGTTGGTTTCTCAATGGTAAGAAAACCACTTGGATCTGATTTTGATTGATCCAATGAACTAAGAGGGACAACATATGAATGAGATATTGTTTGAATGGTCCCCTCATGATCACACATGAATACATTAGCATTGGGATAATTACCCCCCTTGTGAGGGTTTTAATTGGTTGCCCCCTAGTGGAGGTACTAGTGTTGTAGAAAACATTTGAATATGGTGTTGCATAAAAGGTTGCATCGATACAATAGTTTGTTTTTTCCCACTTTCTTGAGTTGGATTTAGTGCATCTCCTTTCCCAAAGCTAGCATTCTGCTTACTCTTGTATTTCTTCTTCTTTCCTCTAAGTTCTATGGATTGAACTATGAGAATTTTAGGAGTTTGGTAAGGATTAATATTGTTCTACCCTTATACTTGTTATTATTTCCCCTAAGGTACATGGATTGAGCTATGAGTATTTTAGAAGTTAGGGAAGGCTTAACATGTTGATGCATATCCTATCCAGCAATAGGTTGCGAATTTTGAACAAACATTTGTCCCATTTGCTGGGTAATCTGCTCAAGGTTGTTGATGGAACCCATCATACCATTGGAATGAGGTCCATACTGTGGCGTAGCTAGTTCAAACGTAGGTATTGTGTGATGGTTCCAAAGAGATTGGTTACTTTCCAAAACCTCACCACTCCATTGTGGAATGGGATTCATGGGTAGATTTCTCACTTTCAAGATTAGACTCCAAGGATATTGGATATTTCTTGGAATGTGACCACACCATTTATGAATGGGTGGATTTCCCCCTTGTAGAGGAAGGTTTAAATAATATTGGTTACTTCTTAGGTCCTTACCACGCCATGGAAGTTTTCCTTTGGCTTGAAAATAATTCCAAGATAGGCTTCCTCATTTCAGAGGTTGGCTCCAAAAAAAATCGTTACTTCTTGAAACTTGACCACTCCCTCATGGAATGGGGTTTATAGATGGATTTATCCTAGGCATTGTGCTAGGATAAATCATAGCATGAACCTCTCGGGAATTTCCTCTTATAGGTGAAGGATAATTCCAATTGGCATTTGTAGTGTTATAGGATGCATTATTTCTTCCAGGAATGTTAACATTACATGATAAAGGGTTTCCCCCATAAGTAGAACCTAGACAACTATTGTGTGTACTAATAGGATTTTGATAACCTCCTGCAACCATTTGAGGTTGCATTGATGTTTTCCCTTGAACTCTTGACAAAGACAAAGGGTCAAGTGTAATATTTTGCATATTTTTCCAACTTTCAAGAAAGATTAACCAATGACTCACTTTCCGTAAGTATGACCTGGTTTAAAGGATGTCCTAAGGGTGGATTTACGTGAGAAACTATGTGATATTTTTCTGTTTCAATTTCAATTAAAGTAATATCATCAACTCTATCTATGTTTCGTTTGTGATGTGACAAATTTTGTAAATTGATTTGACGTTGTTCTTATCTAGTAACCTTTAATTGGGTTTATAAGTAGTTCAATATCAAAGTCATAAAGGTGTGGTTCATGTATCTGCCTCAAAAATGTAGTGGGGCCCTCAAACTTGGGTAACTTTCCTCACTTCAACCTTGATGGGTGAATCGGTTTATTAAGAAATATAAAGTTAAATAAGAGGATTTGTTTATTAGACTATATAAAAATTCAGTTAAACAATCCTAAAGGAAACTAGACTAAAAAAAAAGCAAAGTGTGCACACATTTAAAAATGTCCTTAGATAATGAGCAAGCAAACCTCTTTCCAAATAAATGGAGTTCAGTGAAAAGTTGGATTTAGAGGGCCTTCAAAAACTAGTAGCTCATGAGGGACATCATGCCTCAAAAATTACTAAATAGTGAAGATATGAGACATAGTTAGACTATTATTCAATCACAAAAGGTGCAAGTGTTATCTCTTATCTACTCAACCTCCCAAGGAGTTGAAACAACCTTGTGTCTATATTAGGTATTGCAAGTGTCCCCCACTCACAAGATCTCCTGTGATTCCCTAGGGAAATAAACTATGGTTACCACTTCACAATCGATCGTTGGGAGGGAAAATCGTCAGTCTAGGATAACTAACATAGAATAGATATATCAAGAAAGTGACGTCACCCCAAATACTTCTCACTTAATTGAAATATGCTAACATTCTCATATCCCACCAAATAAGCAAGAGGGTGGGTACCACTGTTACTAATTCGGATTGACCTCGTGCTTAACACATGTGTTAGAAGTGATTTCCTAGCCTTGGAGTGTTAACTCTCAAATCTTATTCCAAGGCCGTATCCTATTCTATGTTATTGATATAAAAAAATAATATTGATGAATTTTAGATTAAGCGTTGATTTTAGGGTAGTTTGCTTAGTTTCGAGGACTGATGGTAAAATTGGCAGTGTTTGTGACTCAAAATGATGAACCAATCAAATGCACAATGTTCAATAATATTTTTGTTAATTAAATGAACTCATATACTATGGAAGAGTAATATGTTCTTTGAGATCCTTCAAACATGCGAAATGCAAAATAGAATCACTTTTACGAATTTGAAAAACAAAAGTTTTCAAAGTTTTAGTAAGGGTTCAAGAGGTTGGCTTCAAACATAAGATGTGTTCAATTTGATTTAACTATCACTAATTGGAAATGGAAAATGTTTGAATGTTCAATTTTTTTCATGTTTCTAATAAGTCTCTCAAAACAAATGTTTAATTGTGGGATTGTGATTCAATTTTGATTTTTCAATTGCAAATTGTTTTCTTTCTGAATGTTAAATTTAATGTTCCAAGTTGATGGTTTCAAAAATCAATGAAAAATTATAAATATATTTTGAAATTTTAAAAATCACAAGAATTTACACTTAAGATCCACTTTCTCTTTCATGAGACCACCCGAATGCGCAAGTGAAGAGGATACTCGTGGCTCAAAAATATGTTTAAAAACTTCAAAAGATTCCTATTACACTTGAGATCCATGTTTCTCATTCATAAGACCACCCAAAAGTGCAAGTGAAGAGGATATGAAAGGATCAAAATTCCATTCAAAATAATACTAGACTATTACACTTGAGATCCCTATTTCTCTTTCACAAGATCACTTGACGGCGCGAGTGAAGAGGATATGTAGGGCTCGAACACAACTTATATCAAGAATTTTTAAAATGACAAACAAATACCCTAATTGTGTTTGAATTGATCTTAAGTAGGGTATTTTTTAAGAATTATAATAGTATACTTAAGTATAGTATTTGTTAGGCCTCGAAAGTGTCTTTTATAATGGTCTTATTTACATTAATTTCTGACCTATTTATTGTAATTAGATACATCTATGTTCAGTAAGGTTGTCTTTTACTCTGTTTTATCAATTAAAATCTCATAAATGTAAAAAACGACAAATATGTTATTTTTATGTATTAATTGTAGTATTTTGTAAATAATAGGCATTCTGCACTACATTCAACCCCTTCTTTCGATCCTAAGTTTTGTACTAAGTTTAATAACATGTTTCTTATTAGTTTACTGCCTAGATTTAACTTTGTTTTCTGATTCTTGTTGGTTCCATGATATTTGCATATACAAATTAAAAATTTGAATTAATAATACGTCTTTAACATTGTTTCAAATTTAACAAATAAACCACTATGTAATAAAAAGGTTATTATTATTATTTAAATATATACTAATCCATTTTTAATATAAACATAACATAAAACAAATAAACAAAAAAGAACAAATAGTCATTACATAAAACAAAGTCAAACCACCTTTTAATAATTTTTGTTTTGATTCTTAAAACAATTTGTTAGTTTATAACAATGTTTTAAATTAACAAAATGTATATACTCATGCATTTTTTTGTATGCAGGTTCACTAATCTGCACATCCTGGATCGACATATATGCAATTGATATATCATTTAAAGACATGCAGTCTATTCAATAAAATGGTTCATGTGGGGGAGGCTAACTCTAGGAATCCGACATTCAATTCAACAACTCAGTACTCTGCCTTCAACATGGCAACAAATTAGCAGAAAATATGCTCATAATCTGGATTTATGAACAAATCTTAGTTACAAGTCATCCAGACACCCATGCAGGTCATATGTTTTTAATAGACAATTTATTTTCAGAAAATATTTGCGGGAAAATAAAAGCGAAATTGAAAATGATGGCACATGGGTTTTGTGTAGGTTAGGCCCATTTTGGTCACCGTGAAGAATTTTCGCCAAATTCATAGCCATTTGGGAGAAATTCATGGTTCTCTAAAACTAAATTTTTCAAAAATTGTGGTAGGTCATTTTTTGAATTCGTGGGTAGTTGTTACAGCAGTAATGGACCTATATTTTTAGCAATAGGTGGTCGAACTAATCTCCATTATAATAATATTATAAATACCTCTTTGGTTTTGAAGAGGAGGAGGAGAAAACTATTTGCAAAACTTTGCTTCAGTTTAATAAAAAGTCTCTATTTCAGCGGTTGGTGATCATTGTCATTTCTCTATTAATGATCAGTGACTGAGTAGTGTATGAACGTAGCTCTTGATTGCTGAGAAGAGCCCCTCAGCAACTAGAGGTTATATTTGTGTATGTTCATCAGTTTCTTTTTATGTTTGTATCTAAGTCATTTTGGTTATATATATATATATATATATATATATATATATATATATTATGTTTTTCTGTAACTTATTTCATTTCTGTAAGCAAGAAGTTTGTTTTCCTGTAGGTGACACTTTGCTGTTTATTTCCTACGTTTCTATGCAATTTTTTCCTTCAGAATCCATACAGCCAGCAAGTCATCCCTCTTTAGACTAACTTTTCAGCCTTCTTTTCGTCCCTCTGTGTAGACTATTTTTCAGCCTTCTGTTCCCACCTTAATGCATACTATCATTCAACACTTTATTTTCACTTAGACAAAATTTTAATTCATTTTCATAATTTTTAGTATTTTTTTTTTTTGCAGAAATAGTTAGTTAAGGTAGAGGTTAATTTTCCAGCATTCCACTGTGTTATGTAGCTAGTTGGGATTCGAATCCACCTCTAACAATTCATATTTAGTTCTATATTAACACATATTAATTATTTCACTTTTAATAATGATAAAATTTATTTATATTCAACATATATTTTACTGATTCAAATGAGAAATAGTTTTAGTTTTATTTTTGTTTATGACTTAGATAGTTTATGAGTTACTTTTGTTAGGATATTTAGACACTTAGGATTTAGTTAAGATCAACTTGTGTAATATATCTATTAGGTAAAAGTGCGTTTCTTTAGTATGCATTAGTATGCATTATAAATATTCTAAACCAACGGTCATGATATGTTCTAGACATAGAGTGATTCGACGGTTCAACTTCTCTTAGATCATACCTACCATTGATCCATGACTTAACACCTGATTGGTCTATGATCTCTATTTAAAAAGGATAGAGGGTCCTTGGCTAGTTGATCGATTATGAGAAGCTCATATAACTTTCTTTCTTTTGCATAATAAATTGCTCCAAGTAGCTATTTGGTTGGGGCCATGGACTGTTTCCCTCTCGAGGGTTTTAACCACGTGACAAACATTAGTGTATTAATCTGTGATTTATTTGTGTAAAGTGGTTTCTCTTTGTGTTTGGTCATTTGAGAGTACCTTGTTAACACTAACACGGTATCAGAGCTTTTATGAAGAGTCGCTTTCAATTTTAATCAAGATCTAGAACCGATGTTGCTGAAACTTTGAAAGGGTTTCTGGTTCTAGATTTTTTGTGCATTTGTGGCTTGTGGGAGTTGTTCCATTGCGTCTAAAGTACCATTTCCATTGGAAAATAGTTTTTGTTTCACCGAAAACTGTTTCTGTTTGCTCTAGAAACACCCATTTCAGCAAATCTGAAGGTATAATGTTAGAGTGATGGATTTGTTGTTTTTAAATCTCTCATATTTTATCAGTTTATTATTAGATCTTTTATGGTTTAGTCTTGGACTATAGTTTTCCCTGACTACGTATTCTCTTTTCCGTGTACCTTGCGCGATCGCGGCGAATCAGAAACAGTAAGGGAAAGTTTTTTTTCTTGTCTTCTCGGCTACATATGCTCTTTGCTGTGCACCTTGTGTGATCACGACAAATCAGAAACAATGAGAAAACTTGAAAATGTAGACTTTCTGTGTAAGCTAACCAATATCTAACCCCATTGTGTGAAAACAAGTTTTTTTTGTTTTTTTTTGTGATTTGCAAGAAAAGAAAGCAAGCACGGAAAACAAGAGAAAAGAGAAAAAAAAATCCCCCTTCCTCTTTCAATACTTTTACGTACCTTTTAAACTTAGCTCACTTGATCCAAAGTTGCTTTACACCTTGATAAGTCTTGAGTTAAAGTCTTATCAAGCTACATTTTAGTGCATGCAATTTCTATTTTGAAGTTACTTTATTGTAAAAGTGCATCTCATATAAATAAAATAAAATAAAAGTGAGTCACTTAAGTCTTTTAATTTAGTGCCGCACTATTTAAAAGTCATGTTATTGTAAAAGTGAACATCACTTATTCTACAAAAGTGATTCACTTCAAAGCAATTTTATTGTAAAATTGATTGTCAAATGTTGATCTTGGGAAGAGGGGTCTTCCTTTTTTTAGTTGGTCAAGTTAATATCTTCCACATTACTATTGGGGACATCTTCAACACTTTCTTTGATCAAGCATAACTTCATCATCCGGAATCTGTTTTCAGTGCCGTTTTTTTTTAAAACTGCATATTTTTTGGAGATCTTTGCATCTAGAGAGTTAGTTTCTATTCTTTCAGCCATTAGTTTACAGTATGGCTGCCCCTTGTGATATTATACTTACAAGTTCTAACTATTTGTCATGGAAATATCGTATGGAATATGTTCTACGAAGCAGGGGACTTTTCAGGATAACCTCAGGGAAAGAAACAGAACCCACTGATGATGATAAGAAAATTAAATGGTCAAATAGATGTGATGATGCTCGTGGATTGATTGGTATGTCAATCTCTATTGATTTGCGGTTCCACATATCTGAAATTGATGAACCTGATAAAGCATGGGAAAAGTTGGAATCTGGGTTTGGTAAACACAATGAAATTCAGGGTCATCAACTCGAGAATGAGTTAATTTCCTTGAATCCAAATGGTTTTTCATGCATTCAAGACTATTTATCTAAGTATAAAACTATTAGACTCTTATGTGCAAAATGCAAGATTAAGAAATAAGACAAACAATGTATTTATCATATTCTTTCCAAACTTGGACCTGCATATTCAATTTTTGTATCAACATTCTACTCCATGAAAGAATCCTTGACTACAATGAGCTATCAAGAGCCTAGTCTTGAATCCTTTTGTGATTCCTTAACTAGAGAGCAATATAAGCTCATTCATCTTGGAATAATTAACAATGCAGATACATTTGGGAAATCCTTATTGTCCCAATAGAAAGAAAAGTCCAAGCCTCCCAAGAAACAAAATTTTAGCAATAATAAGCAAAACAACAAGGGTCCCAGACCCTCTCCGCCAGCTCCTTTTTTTTAAAATTACTAAGGATCCAAGCAAAAAGGAAAGAAGACTGAGCGTCATTGCAATTTTTGTGGGAAAGATAATGATGATGAATCTAAGTGTTTTAAGAAGATGGGAGGCTTGGAAGCAGCAATGAAGAAGCACCACATCAGCCTAGATTCGTCTTCAAAATCTACCTCTCATGGACATGCACTTTGTACTTCTGGTTACTCTTAAACTGCATATTCTTCTTCTACTTCAAATGAATGGCTCATTGATTCTGGAGCATCTTATCATATGGCTAAGGATAAAGCCATCTTTTCTACTATGTATGAATGTAACACTAAACAAATATTTGTTGGTGATGATAGATCTCTAAGTGTTTGTTAACACCCAAAAAGGGTTCAATACCTCATCTACCCCATCACATGGCTCATTTGTCCATTTTCATACCATATTTCCATCAAAAACCCATAAAACCATCTAAAAAGCCTCCAAAAGGCCATAAAACCCTCTTTTCCTCCAAAAAATATCCAAAATTCCTCCAAAAAAGCAAAAATCTACAAAAAGGAAGAAAAAATATAAAATAATGAGGAAAAGGAGGAAAAAACCCTAAACAGTTGAAACCCTAAACAGCTGAAACCCTAACCCTAAACCGGCACTCCACCACTATAAATAAGTGATGGAGACCCCTTATTTCAGATCCACAATCACAAGTATCCTGCCTCTGCCAAAATTGATCTTGAAACCCTAGCTCACCCTTGAGCTACTTTCACCATGAGAGCCCCTTTTGGCCCAATTTCCACCATTGGAGAAAGAGAAGGAGCAGCTGGAGCTCGGAGCAACCTCTCGGATCAGCGCAACGGGCTTCACCAACCTCCACATTGGAGGTCAGAT
>LPNX010620429.1:0-17017 GCA_001517045.1 Pseudotsuga menziesii | reverse complement strand
TTTTTAGAACTCTTTGATGACACTAGTAATATCACTTTTCCCCTCTTTAATTTCTACGTTCCAGTCAATTATGTGGAAAAAAAAGAATGTTGGAAGTCAATATTTGATTTTCTTGAGCTCCATTCTCCATCAAATATAATTATAGCAGGAGACCTCAATATTACTCTAGCTCCGAATGAGAAAAAATGAGGTATGCATGGAAAATATTACATGCAAGATATTGTGGAAGATTTGATCCAAGTTTGGGACTTGAATGACTTAAAGCCTAAGCTTGGGCGTTACATGTGGTCAAATCATAGAGTTGGGGACGCTTGCATTTTTTCCAGGCTAGATTTTTTCCTAGTTCACAGTTCTCTACTAGATAGTAAGTTGATTATATCAACTAAAATTCTTCCTAAGATTGCATCAGACCATCACCCAATCACTTTGCAGTTTGAAATAGAACAGGAGCTCAGCCCTATTCCATTCAGGTTCAGCCCTCTCTGGCTTGAACGTGAAGGGTTTATGGACATCATTTCTCAGGCATGGTCCCATTATGTAGATGGATCTCCTAGACTTTTATAGGAACAAAAATTGAAATAGACTAAGTGCGCGTTGAAGAATTGGATTAAAAAGCCTCTCCTTACTCCATCGACTAATAGGAAGGATAGAGTGGCAAAGCTTTCTTCTTTGCAATTTGAATTGGAAAACAGAGAAATTACCACCTCTCACATTTCCCTGGAACATCTTGCTCAGCTAAAAACTAATAATTATTTCAGGCGGGAGGAGGAACATCTCTGGTTGAAGTCAAGAATCCTTTTTCTGNTACCACCTCTCACATTTCCCTGGAACATCTTGCTCAGCTAAAAACTAATAATTATTTCAGGCGGGAGGAGGAACATCTCTGGTTGAAGTCAAGAATCCTTTTGCTGAAGGCGAGGGATAAAAACTTTTCATTCTTCCATCGTTAGTGTAGGTCTAAGCTCTCCTGAAACCACATTTCAAAAATATCTGATGATGAAAGGGTCATCATTAAAGGCCAAGATCTTCTTAAGAACTTAGCTAACAGGCATTTTCAAATGTTGTTTCAAGATGATGGATGTTCTGATGAGGAAGTGTCTTCCAAATTCCTGAAAAATGTTCCTTCTCTAGTTAGCAGTGAGGACAACTTTGATTTAATGAATCTTTTCTCGGAAAAGGAAATTGCTGAAGTCATTTGGGCCATGGAGTATGATAAATATCATGGGCCAGATGGCTTCTCGATCCACTTTTATAAAGTCTACTGTCCCATCATCAAATTTGATCTGCTGCGTATGATTTATGCCTTCCAAAAAAAAACAAAACTGNTTTAATGAATCTTTTCTCGGAAAAGGAAATTGCTGAAGTCATTTGGGCCATGGAGTATGATAAATATCATGGGCCAGATGGCTTCTCGATCCACTTTTATAAATTCTACTGTCCCATCATCAAATTTGATCTGTTGCGTATGATTTATGCCTTCCAAAAAAAAAAAAAACTGGGTGGGTGCACCAACTCTACATTCCTTTCCCTCATCCCTAAACAAGTCAATCCTTCTTCTTTTGATAGGTTCTGACCCATCTCTCTGTGTAATGCATCTTATAAACTAATATCCCAGCTCTTAGCTAATAGATTAAATCCATTGCTTGGTAAGCTGATCTCTCCTCTCCAGGGGGGTTTCATTAAAGGCAGACATCTAGTGGATAATGTCATCCAAGTACAAGAAGATTTGCATTCAAGTTTCTTAAGGAAAGAGAGGCATGATAATAAATCTAGATATGAAGAATGCTTTTGATTGAGTTAAGCTTCCTTTCCTTTATGAAGTTTTGCTATCTTTTGGTTTTTGCCCTAATTTTGCAACCTTGATCAGAGCATGTACAGACAAGCCTTGGATTGCACCATTAGTAAATGGTAGACCCACTGATTTATTTAAAGCCGCTCAAGGCCTCCATCAAGTATGTTTGATGTCTCCCTTCCTGTACATCTTGATGGCTGAAACCCTTAGTAGAAAACTTAGCTGAAATGTAAGCTCAGTATATCCCGGGAATTAAGATTGCCTGGGGTCTCGATCCAATCAACCATGCTCTTTTCACAAACAAATCTCTTCTCCTGGGAGGGGCCTCTATGAAAATTTCCTAGGCCTTCAATGTGATACTTAAAAAATTTCTGCCTAAGCTCAGGAGCCTTGATAAATAAAAGTAAAAGTGCAGTATACGACTGGAATGTAGATCAGTTGGCCCTTCTCCAGATTTCAAAATTCTTTAGCTTCCTTGGATTCATCAAGTGGGAAAATTTCAAGTATTTGGGGCTTCCCTTAACTCTTGGTCCGTCCCATCCTTCTCTTTGGCTTGATGTGTTGGCCAAGCTAAAGGAAAAAATTGCCTCTTGGGGTGGTTAGTGGCTTACTAAGTCCGGGAAATTGATCTTGATTAAATCAGTCCTTTCAGCGCTTCATGTTTTCTAGTGAACTTTGATTCTTGCCCCAAAGTCTATCTCAGCTCAGATAGCTAAAATTTTGAGAGATTTTTATGGAATGGAGGGAAATGTGAACAAAATAATATGCATTTGGTGAGATGGGAGGTACTCAAGCATCCCACTTCAGAAGGAGGTTTACGAATTCGCGATCCCGGACTTGCTAATTTGGCAATGACCAGCAAGTTGATTTGGAAGCTATTTGTGGATCCAAAGCACAATGCAAGTATAATTTTTAGGATGAAGTATCTGCAAGGTAGCTCTTTAAGAGATACTCCTTCTGGCTCAGCTATTTGGAATTCTTGCAGGAAAGGGTTTGTATTTTTCATTAAAAATATTTATAGAGTCCTAGGAAATGGGATGAAGAACCTTCTCTGGGAGGATTCTATCTTTGGCACTCCTCCCCTCTCCTCTGTTCCTCAATTATTTGAGATAATGAACTGGTCAAAGAATAAAGGTCTATTATGCCTGGCAGATATTTGTATTTGGGATACTGAACGTAATTGGACAAGATGGAATTTTCTAGATCTCCTACTTTAATTTAATCCCCCAAAAATGGTGTTGATATCTTATCTCTCTGGCCTAGATCTAGTTCAAACTTCACAAAAAGATCATTGGGGTTAGGGTCTAGACAGTTTTCACTCTGCAGCTAAAGTGCTCAAGTTTCTTCAACCAATTCACAAGTCCTCCTTATCTCCTGCGATTTGGTGAACCGCTTGGCATTCATCCTACCTTTAGAAGGTAAATTTCTTTGCAGGGTTACTATTAAAACTAAACCATTGACAGGTGATAACCTCCTCAAGTGTGGTTTTAATGGGCCATTCAGATTTTGTTTCTGTCAGGAAGCTCTAGAGACTGTCGATAACCTCCTGGTCGATTGTGATTTCCCTAAAAAGGCCTGACCTATGCTTCTTCACAGCGTACAGGTTAACTGCCCTTTACAAAACTCTATTAAAATATTTTATTCAGTGTGGCATGACCGGCGTCCTCCAAAGCTCAATGCAGTAGTTCTACATAAACATTGGCACTCAATTCCAAAATAGACGCTGTGATCATTGTGGATTGATAGGAACAATTGCATATTCAGTGATCAGCATCCTATTTACTATATTTTTTCTTTAAAAGCATTATCGTGGTTAGCCGAATCAATTGGTCATCCTATCTCTGCTTTGCCAGCTTCATTGTGGTTGGGATCTTGTTCAAATGTTGTGGGAAAACTTCTTACTATGCCTATTTTGTCCCCTTCGTGGAGGTATCGTGGAGATAATGTTGCATTCAACTCTTTCTGGTCAAGTCCATCATTAGCTGCTTTCAATGGTGCTTCTAAAGGTAACCCCGGGGTCTCCGACACTAGTGGTCTGGTCATCTCTCCCGACAGATTGTCTTCTATCAAGTTTAGTTGGGGGCTTGGCATCATGACTAATATTCAAGCGGAAAGCTGCAGCTTGCTCCTGGAGACTCAGTTGGCTAAGGATAAAGGATACAAGTCTGTTCAAATTTACGGTGACCCTGAAATGTTGATAAAAGCTTTAAATTCCTCTAACAGTCTTAAAAAATTCTGCCTTGATTGTAACTTTGCATAGAATTAAGAGAATTTTGAAAGCTTTTGATAAGTCTGATTCCTTCCATATCCTTTGGGGCCTAAATAATTCTGTTGATGCTTTGGAAAACCAAGCTTGTCTTCTTCCTCAAGGTTTTCTCAGTATTAATGGGGAGCCCAGTTATTTTAACCCAATCCCATAATTTCAAGCAGTGTAAAGCATATTGATAGGGTGATTTTCTTCCTCTCTGATATGATTTGTAAAGTCTCATATTCTTTCGTATTTTGTAATTAGGTTGATTGGTTATTGCCAAAATAGACCTGCTCTCTTCTCAATAAAACGATCTCTTTTTGTTATAAAAAATAATAACAATAAAATAATAATTATAATTTTTTAACAGTTATAATGTTTTAATAATTTGAATAATAAAAATGTTTTAAAATAATAAGGTTTTTTAAATATAATTGAAAATATAGTGTATTTATGGAATAGTATAATATTATAATGTTTTAAGAAATTTATTGTTTTAATAATTATGTTGGTTTAATAGTTATAATGTTTTAATAATTTAAATAGTAAAAAATAAATAAATAACCTTTTCTCCAAATATGTTTTAAATTAAAAAATTATAATTATAATTGCAAAAACTGTCAAATTGAAAAGTGTCATATTTGAAAATATATTGAATTTCAATAACATAATTTCATTAGCATTTCATTAACATGCACATTGAGTTTTTTCTTTGCATAGGTTTAAGTGTATGTTGTATTAATATTAAATCATAAATTAGTAGTTACATTGATTGGTTCTAATGGTGTATATTTAGTACCTGGAGAGGTTTTCACCTAGATAATTTGATCCCTCTCAGCGCTTGATAGAACCTAGGATTTGGATCTATGCCAGTGATTATAACATTTACGATGATGATGGTGATGATGATGATGATGATTATGATACCGTTGGTGATCATAAAGATGATGATGGTTTCGAATATTCTAATGAGGATAGAATGATGATGATGGTTTTTATTATTCTAATGAGTATGAACATGATGATGATGATGATTTCTAATATTAATCATTAATATCATCATCATCAAATTCTTCATCTGTATCATCATCTGGTCCAGAATCGTTGTCATTGAAAGGATCGCTCATATCAACATCATCTTCAAAGTCATTTCGGTTATATATTCATCATCAATATCATCATCGAGTTCAAAATCATATGCTACGTCATTTGGATGATCAACTTCTTGATCGGATTCTTCATCTGACACATCTGTGGCGGCCAACTGCTCTTGATCTGCATCACCTTATTCTTCGACATTGTCTTCTTCCTCTACTAGATTATACTTGACCAATTTTCCTCTTGGATCATATCTAACAATGTATGACCAATCTTATTTACCTGGCACCTCTGAGTAAAAGACTTGCTCACATTGACTTGGAATAACATAAGGCTCTGTACCCGGTTCAAGTGCCCTTGTATTAACCATGGTAAATCCATTGGCATGCTCAATAACAGTTCTTTCAGGATCACGTTCATTCATTTGTAGCCTATACCATTTGACCTCAAACATAACTATTTTAAATGAATTAAAGTCACACTCAATTATATCTTCCAAATAACCATAGTACCTATTTTTAGAGACTTCTTGATGCTTATCACTTCTAGAGGAAACATTAGTTACTTGAAAAACTGCAGCTATCCCACAATCAAATGTTTTCTTTTTGTCATCCAACTTTTTAATGCGAAATTTACGACCATTGTACCACATAGTGTTGTGGTGTATCAACTGCATCATGCCCGACTCCGTAAATAAATATATAAGAAGAAATAAACAAAATAAATACATTTATATAATGGGAAATAACAAAAAATTGATCAGGGTATAAAATATACTTTCCTTTTTATCTTTTAAACCACATGCTAAATCAATTTCCCTTTGTGTAAGTTCACCGGGATATTCTTCTCGATGACGATGCACTATTTTAATCAATTTACTCACGCCTTCCCATGATAAGGTACCATATAATTCTATACATAGTTCTATCCATTCCTCCATCCAATCAATATTGTTTGTAGTGTATAAATGTACTGCATCCCACACGTGACCAACTATATGGAAAAATAACAATTAAGAATTGTAAATTAGCTATCATTAAAGGAAATTAAGTTTACCTAACAATACTAATGGAATAATCAAAATAAATGTACTGCATCCCACACGTGACCAACTATATGGAAAAATAACAATTAAGAATTGTAAATTAGCTATCATTAAAGGAAATTAAGTTTACCTAATAATACTAATGGAATAATCAAAATTACATAATATATATATGAAATTGAAAAATTAATTGTATAATAAATTAAATATACACCATCTAATTACCTTTCACTTTATTTGTTCTACCTTTCCAAACATGACCTCCCCTTCAAATTTGTTGATGGACTTGACATGCCAAATTCAAGGAAGATTGATATTTTTTGCTAAATTTGGAAGATATTGACTAATGTACACCATGGATTGATATACCATATAGCCCTACACAATAGAACCCACAATACATGCCCTACATGCCAAATTCAAGGAAGATTGATATTTTTTGCTAAATTTGGAAGATATTGACTAATGTACACCATGGATTGATATACCATATAGCCCTACACAATAGAACCCATAATACATGCCCTTTGTCTAACAAAAGCATTCAATGACTTCGAATGCCTTTCCACCATCCACATTGATCTTGTCTGTACAGGTCCACACAATTCAATCTCTTCAACTTGGTGTATGAGATAGTGTTCTTGTGCATTGAAAAATCTTGGAGATAAATACTTCTACATTTCACACATTAGATGAGTAATTTCTCTCTTCCAATACCTAATATCTTATTTATGGATTTATTTAGATGAAAGCCACCTACAAATGATGCAAGAAAATAACAATGATCAACAAGATTGAGGCATATATAATAAAGTTCCAATCTGTAAAACTCAATATGTCAATAAGCTATGCAACAAAGTGAACACGCATTTCATGCATATAAATTATTACTTACCTCATGTATTTACCAAGATCATATATAACTTGTTTTATGTTCTTGTCAAAGCCATCTAGGATAGATAGAGGTAGAACGTACTGTAACAAAAAGAAAATCATCATTATTTATTTAAATTCCAAACAAGAGAACACAATTACTAAAAATATGTACTAAATGGAAATTATATAGGTAAATATTACCTTAATGAATGTATGTCAGTCATGAGTTTTAACACCACCAAAATCACCATTTTTCATTAAGATATTTTGTATGTTCAACAAAAACCTAGTCAAAAACCTTACTTTCTAAATGACCTCTTTTATATCATTACTTTGTTGCTCTGTCAATAACCATGGAAGACTAATTATATTTCGGTACTCCTCTCCGAAATAGGAATTAATTACACTTTGCGATGTGTGATTGGCTTCTACAATGTCACTATAATTTTTTCCAATTTTATCTTTGTTAGTCCTTCCATCTAAGATTCTCCATATCATTTATGTTACATTATTCCCGATATGCATTGTATCGAATAAATGATATATTTGTAGGTGCTCATAGTAAGGAAACCTACTAAATTGTATGGGATAAATATTCATTCCTCGTGGAAGCCCTATCATGCCTTCATGACAATCAATATTAAACATAAACAAAAACACATTAACAATAATTCATGACACCCATGGTAGAGAAAATTCAATAAAAATATAAAATTCATAATATTACATATTTATATGCTACATATACAATTTGCATACCATGACGATGTCTATTATATTCCAACTTCGATAGGTGAGGTGTCATTCTTCGTGGTTTCTTCCCATTCTCTTCTTTACCATTGAATTTTGTTTTCTCAGTAGTTCGATACCTATGGTTCTTAGGGAGGAAGTTCCTGTACTCATCAAACACCTCCTTTCTTATACTTCTTGAACGACGAGATTTTATCCTAGGACCACGAACTAGACATATGAATTTTCCCTGTGTTTGAAGACCTGCAAGATATATTTATTAATGTTATAAGCATCAAAAGATTATTAATTTAAATAAAAATGCATGATATTTACCTTAAAAACATATTAAATTAAAGTGAAACAGAAATTTACATACCACAAAAATTTGTTAACTCGGGAGCGTCATGAATTGTCCATGCAAGTATTCCATGGAACTGGAATTGTTTCTGCCCTAGATGTCATACATAGTGATGCCAAACCATAACTTCAATAGCCCATCAATAAGAGGATTAATATATACATCCATATCTTTAACTTGGTACTTACCTAATTTATTCAACAATATACGATGATATTCAGTTATGTTTCCCTATATATAAAAGGTGCTCTCATGCAACAATGAAACAAAGAAATGAAATAATATAATTACTTTCAAAAAAATACCTGCCATAATCATTGCCAACATTGTGTGCTCTTTGTTTATCAACATCTAAGGAGGAAGGTTATTGTTNATGCAACAATGAAACAAAGAAATGAAATAATATAATTACTTTCAAAAAAATACCTGCCATAATCATTGCCAACATTGTGTGCTCTTTGTTTATCAACATCTAAGGAGGAAGGCTATTGTTTATGACGAAAATAGGCCACACTGAGTAAGTAGAACGAAGCTCTCCAAATGGATTAAGACCATCGGCCACCAATGAAAGTCTAACATTAAGAGGTTCATATTTAAAAATTGGCCATTTTTCTTTGATGTTCTTCAATGGAGAACCATCTGTAGACATGTGAAAAACACCATCTTCACTTATGTTCTTTGCATGGTAATCCATAAACTTTTATACTTTGGCGCCTGAATAGTCGTTGGAAATGTGGAATTATGGGAATATAACGACGAAATTTGTGAGGCACCTTTTTTGTTACTTGAACAGTTCGATATCTACTAATTTTACATTGTGGCCATTTGTTTTCTAATTCATATTGTCCATAATATATAATATGATCATTAGGAGATGCATCAATAGCTTGATAGTCCATTCCAATTTCATTCATAATCAAGAATACCTCTCGACATGTGCATGGTAAATTATTTGATGGTGGTAATAGAAATTCTATTGGTGCTCATTCTATCTCTGAGGAAGTTGTGGGGTTTTCTCCTTTATGGTTTCCCCAAGGAAAACCATTAGAGGAAATTTCAACTCAAAATGGGCCTTTTAAAACTAATTCAAATTCCATGTCATCATGTGTTAGCCAATGAAATTGTTTTAAATTTGAAATACCGTATAGGTCTTAAACAATTTTTTAATATAAATTTGAGGATAGATATCATAAAAAAAACTACTTTTTTGTTCATATTTTCAACATATCTCCATAGGTTTTACTCAAATTTTGATTAGGAGAGCTCCTTGGATGCGAAATTAAATTCTGCATCCAACAAGTTCCCACTCGGTATACATTTGACAGACCTCACTACCTCAAAAACAAGAAACACTTGAAAAAACGTGGCACATTTTTTTAGGTGTTTCTTGTTTTTTAGGGAGCAAGGTCCATCAAAATTATGCTGAGTGGGTATGCATTGGATGCAAAATTTAATTTCGCATCCAACAAGCTCTCCCGATTGAAATTTGAGTAAAATCACAGGGAGATATGTCGAAAATACGAACAAAAAAATAGTTTTTTTCTTTTCTTCCTCGAAAATTAATAAATATTATTTTACTATTTTATTATTTTTATTAGGAGGTCCATTTTGAGCTGAAATTTCCTCTAATTTCTTTGTGTCTCTTGCCTCTTGTGATTATTGATGTGCATGTTATTCTCTCAGATAAGATCCTAGATCATATTGACTAAATGATAAAATTATAACATGGTATCAGAGCTAACCTGAGAAGAATACATTGTGCAGCTGCAGAAGCTAGGGATTCTTACTTTTTGGGTCTCTGTCCACAGATCATCAGCAAAAGGATTCTATTCTAACTCTCCATTGAAGGGTGCATCTTCTTGTCGAAGCAGAATTTGATTCCGGGCATTTTCAGTTTTTGACCCATCACTACTGCGGGAAATTAGGGATTTTCAGAGAAGAGGAATTTTTTAGTGAACCCAGCATGGGATTTCTCTCCTCTTAAAAATCAAAATTTAGAGACCAAGATCAAAAATTTTGGTTGGCTAAAACTCCGTGAAAGTCAAACCCTGATTTGACACCGGACAAGAAAACCCTAAAAGACTAAAACTAGTCATTTTGGTGCATTCGCTATATTTTGAGATTGGAGAAGGCTCAGGAGCTTAAACTTTCATAGGTCGAAGATAAATTCCTGATGTACCCTGTTTCAAAATTTTTAGCCTCAGATTCGCTATATTATGGGATATATGATTCCTCCAAATGAGGGTTCTAGCCTCTCCCTTGATTCATCCCTAGACAGGACACCTAGGGAAAAATGCTATATCTCGAGCTACGGAGTTCCAAATAAAATTTTGCAACATGTTCCATATAGCGTACGCACTGTAATTTTGGTGGTAAACATTTCAGACCTGTAAGGTGAAACAATGACATGTGGCAATCTGTACAAGTTAGCTATGCTAAACAGTCCTGAAATAAGTCACCTTGGGAAAACTCTCGTAAGTCCCAATTGGAGAAACTACTTCTGCTCAAACCTATGGTGTTGGAAATAGAAAAGACGATTCTACCTCAGTGCGAAGTTTCAGACATTGAGGAGAATTAATTTCTGAGATATTCTAGAAACAATATCAGGAAATTCTGCAAAAGAAATTGAAGAAAACTAGGGCATCAGATATTTTGCAGTTCTGATCACAGTTTTGGAAAATGAGTATGCTACTCAGATCGCCTNAGAAACTACTTCTGCTCAAACCTATGGTGTTGGAAATAGAAAAGACGATTCTACCTCAGTGCGAAGTTTCAGACATTGAGGAGAATTAATTTCTGAGATATTATAGAAACAATATCAGGAAATTCTGCAAAAGAAATTGAAGAAAACTAGGGCATCAGATATTTTGCAGTTCTGATCACAGTTTTGGAAAATGAGTATGCTACTCAGCTCGCCTTCAGCAGACAGGTCTTTCTATCCAATCAGATCAGAAAGATTCCAAGTTTTTAAAATTAGGTTTTCTCTAACAAACGCTAGATCAACCAATTCTGGAACCAAGACAAACACCTCAAATCGGTAAGATCTAATCTTTTGCTATTTACATTTGAGGTTCTCATTTCAAAATGACTTATCACACCAGCTTGATGACAATCTTGGTGAAGATTAAAACTTCTGAGCATGGAAATACATGANTTTGCTATTTACATTTGAGGTTCTCATTTCAAAATGACTTATCACACCAGCTTGATGACAATCTTGGTGAAGATTAAAACTTCTGAGCATGGAAATACAGGATTTCAATGGTTCTTGAAGGAAATCGATTTGGCACCTACATAAGTGGAGAGGTTCCAGTTCCAGAGGTAGATGAGGCTAAAGCCTTACACAAGAAGAACTTGGTCAAGGCCAAGACGATNGGTTCTTGAAGGAAATCGATTTGGCACCTACATAAGTGGAGAGGTTCCAGTTCCAGAGGTAGATGAGGCTAAAGCCTTACACAAGAAGAACTTGGTCAAGGCCACGACGATAATTGTTGATTCAATCAAGGATCATCTTATACCACAAGTGTCTTCAATAAATAAACCTAAAGAGATGTTTGATTCCTTAACCAATCTATTTGAAGGGAAGAACATTAATCAGACGATGACTTTGAGAAACTAGTTGAAGAATGTAAAGATCTAGAATGNTAAACCTAAAGAGATGTTTGATTCCTTAACCAATCTATTTGAAGGGAAGAACATTAATCAGACGATGACTTTGAGAAACTAGTTGAAGAATGTAAAGATCCAGAATGCAGAGACCATACAGTCTGTCACATGCCCCATTTTGCAAAAGCAATTTTATAATATTTGAGGAACATTGTGTTAAATTTTATGCTAATTTGCAATTGATGACCCCGTGGGGTCAAGAATATTTAATGTAAATTTAGAATATTTTATTTATAAATAAATAAATGAGGAGACAACAGCTTAGGGAAGATGTTAAAAGAGTGTTTACTGGTCAATTGGTGGAGGAGACTGGGTGGAGAGAAAACTAACATGTGGCAGCATCCTCAAACCACTTCCAACTATTGCAAGTGGCAACTTCCCTATATTTGTGGTCATGATTCCCCAAGAAAGTGGAATCAGAGCAGGTGGCTCATTTATTGAAAACTGACCCATAAGACCTAGGCATCTCTATAAAATTTCCCATTGAAGAGAGCTAAGGCTGCTCATTCTAAGGAAGTGATCATTCAGGGTGAATGAATTTTACTTAAGAGAAATTCAATGGAGGGGATTCTAGAGTGTGTTTGAGAGGATAACTGCTGAGATTGATCTAGTTGCATCTTCTAAGCTGAAGATCATACTATTGAGTGCAGATTTTTATTACTGAGGTAATTGGACTAGTCAAGTGACAGAGGTTTTACAGTTTCATTCTCCACCCAGTTCTCAGCCAAGAAGACCAGGAACAAGCTCGGGGGTCCTGAGGAAGCATTGTTTGAGTTCTCTCCAGGAGTTTGGTTGGGAGGAATAGCCTCCTTAAGCTGTTTTCATCTTATCCTCAACAGGTTCTATTTTATTTTTACTATCTTCACTTAAATAATTCTTAGTTTATCTATTACAGGCATGTTAGTGTTTAGGGTTTATGAATGAAAAGTAAACTGTGTAATGTTAAGTTCAGTAAACTTATAGATTATAGTAGAAATGGAAATGATTATGTAAATAAGAGAAATAGATAGAAAATAAATTTCCAAGCTGTGTTTTTCCACACCTGAATTTAGGTCGTACTCTAGCACAGTTGAATTGTCTTAGGTAAATGAAATGATTCTTTTATGGGAATGCAAACAATAGATATGATTCTTTTATTTGAATGTAAATAGTAAATGGATTTTATTGAATAGCAACGTTATGTATTGTCTGCACTTATCTTTACTTCAACCAACTAAANTGGGAATGCAAACAATAGATATGATTCTTTTATTTGAATGTAAATAGTAAATGGATTTTATTGAATAGCAACGTTATGTATTGTCTGCACTTATCTTTACTTCAGCCAACTAAATGGAAACACAAGTATAAAGAAAATAGTAAATATTATTATTATTTCAGTATTAGTATACTGATAGAAAATAAAGATATTATAGTTAAAAGTAGTAAAGTAAACAACTAATATTTGAGAAAACATGTAAAAAGAAAATAATAAAACAGTTGATAAATATTAACTTTACAGACCAGAGTATGTCTTATCTAGGAGCTAAGGATTCTTTTGTAATCCTTTTATTTTTCAAAATTTACTCAGAGTTAATATTACTCTAGTTTTCAAGTATACTGCACTAAACACCTAAGTATTTTTNTCTTATCTAGGAGCTAAGGATTCTTTTGTAATCCTTTTATTTTTCAAAATTTACTCAGAGTTAATATTACTCTAGTTTTCAAGTATACTGCACTAAACACCTAAGTATTTTGAAGGGTTATTACATAGTCACATTAGAGAAAATTTCAACTCAAAATGGGCCTCCTAAAAAAATTTAATAAAATAATAGTTAAAATAATAATATAATATTTATTAATTTTGGAGGAAGAAAAGAACAAAACTATTTTTTTGTTTGTATTTTCGACATATCTCCCCGTGTTTTTACTCAAATTTCGATCGAGAGAGCTCGTTGGATGCGGAATTAAATTCCGCATCCAACTAGTACCACTTGCCATACTTTTGACGGACCCCGCTACCCGAAAAACAAGAAATACCTAAAAAAACATGATGATGATGTCATCATCACGTTTTTTCAGGTATTTCTTATTTTTGGGGAAGCGCGGTCCATAAAAAGTATTCCAAGTGGGTACTCGTTGGATGAAAAATTTAATTCCGCATCCAATGAGCACTCCCGATCGAAATTTGAGTAAAAACACGGGGAGATATGTCAAAAATACAAACAAAAAAGTTTTTTTTTTATGATACCTATCCCCAAATTTATATTAAAAAAGTGTTTAAGACCTATACAGTATTTCAAATTTAAAGCAATTTCATTGGCTAGCACATGATGACATGGAATTTGAGTTAGAGTTAAAAGGCCCATTTTGAGTTGAAATTTCCTGTAATGTACTTTACAAGGGTCTCTCAAATCAAAGAACAACTTGAAGCAGTGGATGAAGAAGTAGAGAATGCATAAATTGTGATAACCACCTTGAATGGCCTTCGAGGATCATGGGATTCATTCATTCAAGGAATGTGTGCTAGAAGGAAGTGATTACCTTCAACAAACTCTGGGAAGAGTGCACACAAGATGAAGCTTGACTCATAATAAGAGAAAAGAAGATGGGAGCAACTGAAGATCTAGCTCTCATGATTCAAAGAAGATCCCTCAAGCGATGAGGAATATGAAGGACTTAATAGGTATAAAGAAGAATAGGTAGAAATATAGATTATTTACCTAAAGTTTTATATTTTGGTTAAATAATTTATGTAATAATTTAATTCAATATTATGAAAATCATTTACTAAGTATTTTTTAAATTTATTACTTAATAAAAAAATATATCATTAAATAACTAATATTGGTAATTGTTTAAAAAATATTTTTTTATTTTACTAGACTCACCTCAAAATCGGATCGATTAAGTTTATTGGATCAGATTGACAGGAAATATAACTCACGCATTAATACATGACAACCTTGTAGCTTTCAAAATCCAATATTTATCAATCGTGACTATTGTGCATGCGGTGAAAGCTTTNTTGACAGGAAATATAACTCACGCATTAATACATGACAACCTTGTAGCTTTCAAAATCCAATATTTATCAATCGTGACTATTGTGCATGCGGTGAAAGCTTCTGAAGAAGCTTTTGTAAGTCATACGATTATCTTAAAGGCATTTGACTATAATATTGGAGTCTTAAAATAAGATTTTCTTCTATGTTTATAACTTGACGATTAAGATTTGTATCATCCTGGTCACCAATAGTTGGTTAAGTGTTTCTAATGGGCCGCAATTGTATATTGATTTGGCACAAGAGGATTTTGGTTTGGAATGAGTGACGAAACTTACCAAAGGTGGAGAAAAAAAACACTCAAGTTGAAAATTTCCAACATACAGTAAATAAACACTCTCTCTCACATCTTAGAGCAATTCCAAAGAAACCTAGCAAGAACCTCCACTTTTCCTAGTGTTTCTTTTCGAGATGAAGCCATGGCAGCCTCGAGATTCTAGATGAGTCAAAGCTGGCAGCAAGGGTCCCTTAAATTGGAAAGAGTAGCACGCGTTGTATTTAGAAAAGCTCAAGGTAATTTTCAAAACTCACAACATTTTTTAGAAACACATGCTTGAAGGGAAGTTATACTTATTTCGTGCTCAGAATAAAATAGCACAAGTCATGTGACTATACGCTTCACAACGAGAGGATTGTTGCTATAATACAACATGTTTGATAACATCATACTCATATACCAACATTTCAAGTAAAATATTTCACTATGATGATCATCAAATATATTAAGCTGGTGGTCGAAATAGATAATGAGCAAATCCTATAACCCGATGCTTAATCTAATCTATGTGAAACTGTTAACGTCAAATACATCACTACAAGTAATAATTAAAATTTGCATGCATCCCAGGGATAATTGTTGGTCATCGACAGAATTTTGCCAGTTCTTTCATCATCCTAGAGTAGTAAATAAAGGTAAGGGTAAGTTAATCCAGTCATAAAAGGAAGATTTGAAGCACCTGGAAACCATGAAAAATCCTGCGTTCATTCCAGGAAGATGTCCTCATGATTAATATTTTCCATGCAACAGTAGCATATCAATTTGTTGACGGGCATATTCCATTGATATGTTAGGGTTGAAGCAGAGTTTTGGATCGACAAAATTTTCTAAAATAGTATTACGTCCCAGATCCCAAAAAGAATCGTTCACAAGTGGCCAAACCTAACTATCTATTGTTTGTTGAATTGGATAATAGTGGCGGCGAATAATCATTTAAAAAAAAAANTCCCAGATCCCAAAAAGAATCGTTCACAAGTGGCCAAACCTAACTATCTATTGTTTGTTGAATTGGATAATAGTGGCGGCGAATAATCATTTAAAAAAAAAAATCTCGATAGGTTGTGGTTATAAACTTTAATGCTTTAACTTCCACATTTTTACAAAATTCATAGGTGAACCTAATTTGTCACCATCAATCATGCAATGCAACTGTAAGTTTGTTCAATTCCGGTGCTTGTTCCTACTATCATGCATAAATCATGATTACGACTCCCTTGATTATCTGATATTCTAGTGTAGATTATCGAAGCTTATCCCCCAACCCGTGATCCCAACCATTTTTCGTTATGCCTAAGGTGTCGTTGTGGGATGGCGTGCTGAGGCAAGTTGGATTATCTCCACCAGAATAGTTTTCGTTTCTCGCCATTAAAAAAATTATCAAAAATGTAAGTTCTAGCAGTTAGTGGTCTCTTGTTGGCCCAGAGATATCTCCATTTCAATAGTGTGCATTCTTACCACCTAAGTTGTACTTAGTCGGTGTTATCAAGTGACCCTGGTGAACCGGACAAAGATGATTTGTTCGGACTTCAGAAGACCTTCAGACTTGCTTCTAGGAAGTGTTTTTTTTATCTACCACATGTTCATACCCCCTTGGGGGAGTTGTAATAAAATGTTCTACCATGGTAGTGTCTGTAAGATACTCAGACTCCTGGACTGTATTTGTCAATCCGATCAGCCCAAAGTGTTTTTTCCCTTGGTTATTATTGGTTCTTGAATAAACGACTGATAATTTCTGAGTTTTTCACTCAATACCTTCAAAGTTGGGGTGGTCAGCTTGACAGTTAGGCCTATTGAGGTTATTAGAGTTTGTGTGTCAATGTATAAACATGCTAGGCATTATGGTCGAGTCATATGAACATGTGCTAAGTCCCCCTAGGTTTT
>LPNX010620418.1:0-30565 GCA_001517045.1 Pseudotsuga menziesii | reverse complement strand
AATGACTTTGTTATTTAGGTCCCCATATCTGGGCTAGTGTTTTTCTAACTGTAATTGAAATCACAATTTTCGATTTGTATGCAGAACATAGCTCCTTATCCAAAAACTGGAAGCAACGGTGGTAGCGGTAAGACTATCTGTGCTGAGTTTGCTTTACTACGATTGCATAAAAAAGGCACAGACAGTGTATTTCGATGTGTGTATATTTCTCCTATAGAAGCTCTTGCCAAAGAGCGATATCAGGATTGGGAGCATAAATTTGGCAAAGGATTGGAACTGAAAGTAGTTGAGCTGACAGGTGAATCTGCAACTGATTTGAAGCTCCTTGAAAAGGGCCAGATAATAATAAGCACACCAGAGAAATGGGATGCTTTGTCTCGGAGATGGAAACAGCGCAAACTGGTTCAATGAACTTCATTTAATTGGAAGAGAGGGTGATAATCAAAACCTAAGCAATTTGGAAATTCTGAAATTGCATTGCCCTTTGTTGAAAATGCTGCCCAGGCGGGATTACTTCATGACAAAAACGAAATATTTTTTTTTTTAAAAACCTCCACTGCCGTCACTTAAGCGACGGTTCTTCCTGTCGCTTAAGCGACGCTTAAAGCTAATTTTCGTCGCTTTACCAAGAGGTTTTAATGTCTTTTAAGCGACGCTTGTTCTTGAGATCTGTCGCTTATCCAACGCTTTTTTTGAGATTTGTCGCTTAATCGACGGAGATAGCTGTCGCTTATCCGACACGTGCTCTTGATATCTGTCGCTTTACCGACGACATGAAGGATATTTTTTTCAAATTTTTTTTAATACCGTCGAAGATATTCTGTCGCTTAACCGACGCTTTAGATTTAACCGACGGTTACGTGAGTGTCGCTTAACCGATGGTTATTTAGGTGTCGGATAACCGACGACAAGTTTCCGACAGGGAAGTGTCGAAAATCCGACAATTCTGCCGTCGGAATTTTTGGTCGAAATGTAGTAGTGCTACCTAGAATATATAAGAAGGTCCCTTTCAAATGGCTTCAAACCATACAACACTAATACGTATTTGAGAGCCCACATATTTTAGGTATATCAAGAGATCCCTATAGAATCCTAGAACCATCTAAGTCAACCTTATGGCTATCTTGTTGTCATAATACACCGAGAAAAACACTTTGGGAGATTACTACATGCATACTATCAAGTAGTGAGGTTATACAACCAAGGTTATGGTCCCAATCCTCCCTGGTTAATGCTATGAAATATTGGGCTAAGTATAATTGTTGAACCATAAAATATATCACAACTTGTGACAACTTGATACACCCATGGCGATCCATCTTTTATATCCCACCTATTAACAAGTTTGATTATTTTTGTTAGTTTGACTCACATTTGACTAGTGTTTTTTGTGTGTAGTGTCTAGAAGGCCTTAGAGAGTTAGATATGGGAACATTTTTTTGGATTACCAATCAAGACACCTCATTAAAAGGGGTTTCCTTTGTTTTTCCTCTAGACGGAGATATTGTTCCTCCCTTCATTGTCACCTTAAATCTTCCTATATTGTTGATAGAATTATCGTTATGGTTATTCTCCAATTTAGTGATCATAGCTACATCTAATGTTTCAAATTTTAACTCTCCACCATGAGAGAATTAACCCCAAATTGATCATTTTCCTTATTCATCAAATGTATCTTCTTCTTATTCGTATTTCTCATCTCATAAAAGAATTAACGCTAGTGATCATGAAGATAAGAAGTATAAGAAAAATAATACCAAGAGGAATAAGAACAATAAAGAGACCACACATAAACCGACTACCTATAATGAAGCTCTTTCTATTCAAACACGATGAAAACCCAAGTTCCCTTGCAATATTTGTAGGGTGATCACCTTCTTAAGGATTTCCCTCGTATTCCAAATGTCTTATAATTGTGGTAGAAAATTTATGAGCAACCAGTATTCTCAGCCTCTCGACATCATATTGACGATACCTCGTCAACTAGTGAATCCATGGTTTAAAGTCTAAATAGTAAAGTTAAAAACCCTTCCTTATTATGTAAGGGCATGAAATTCACTTAACTTTCTCCTCGCATGAACATGGATTCATAGTTGTTGGAAGGTAGTTTTGTGTCTCAATGACAACTTCTACCTAGATGTCATAAGTTGTATTTTCACCTTCCATTGGTTGATCATTGCATGAATGCCATAATCATCACATGACTGCCACTCATCAGAATTCCCTGAATGTTCCATGTGCCATTAGTGTTTTATTAACCTTATGGATGTGGGGAATGTCTCCGGCCTCTCGATATCATGTTGTAGCTGTCCCACTAGCTTGGGGGGAACACTACAAACCTACAGACATTATGCTGGGTAGAAACTAGTTACAAGCATAATTTATGTTTGGTTTAAATCTTGTGTAAAAATGAAATCACTCTCAAGCAGATTTTTTGTTTTGTTTCAATCTTATGTAAAAATGAAACCACTCCCAAGTATAATTTACCTTCATTTTCAAGATGATGTAATAATGAAACCACTCCCAAGCATAATTTACATTTAGTTTTAAGCTTATGTAAAAATGAAACCAATCCTAAGCAAGTTTACTTTTGGTTTCAATATTGTGTAAAAATGGAGTTCAACACGAGCATAATTGTTTTCTTGTGTCAAGCTTGGTAAAAAATGAAATAGGAGTCCATGAGCATAGTTTATTTCTAGTTTCAATCTCTTTAAAAATAAAATTGAAAAAGATTGTATAAAAATCAAATAGAGCCCCCTCCTATTGAGTCAAGTATTTCACTAGATTTAGGACTTGAATTTTGATTTCATCCACCTATGTCAATCGATCCTCTTTCTTCCTTGTCTCTAGTAAAACTTTTCCTAATAGTAATTGAGAGTTTAGTTTTGTGAAGGAAAAGAGTATGAAGATGAAATGAAGCTGGAGGGGCATGTCTCCATCCTTTGGACATCATACTGGAGTTCAGCCGCTAGATTTCACTAAGTATATTGGGGAGAATATCTAACATATCGATATCATGATGGGAAGGAATACATTAATGGGACTTATTATGAGCATAGTTTAGTTTCAACTTCAAGATCACTAAAAAATGAAATCATCGTCCTCAACATAGTTCATTTTTTGTTGAAAACTCGCTTAAGAATGAAGCAGACACTATGAGCATTCTTCCATCCTTTCTTCAAGCTCGTTAAAAATAGTAAGAGGTGTCGAGCTTACTTTTCGCTTTTTCATGCTCTGTTTAAAACATGAAAAGTGATTTGAGCTTACACTTTCTTTTTCTTTCTCTGGATTGAAACATAAAAAATATTCAAAGTATTTTTTCTACCATTATCATGCTCATTAAAAGGCTAGTAAAAAGGTATCAACTCAGTCTTTGTTCTTTCTCATGCTTGTTAATACATGAGAATAAGTTACCGAGTACACTTTTATCAGTTTTTTGAACTCGTAAAAGTTATTATGAAAAAGGAAACCCATATATTTTTCTTTAAGATAGGTTCAACATCCCTTAATAGGGAAATATTGTTCAGCAATGTTGCTTCCTTTCATGCTCATTAAATGATTTGGAAGTGAACCTATTCAATTTTAAGTTACATTTTTTTCAAATTGAGTATAAATAATTATGAAAAAGGAATAACTTGGTTCCTCATCAACTAAGAGACTTCTCCTTCACATCATTTTATCTTTCTTTTGGGCTTAGGGGACCAAATTTACAAAAAAGTCCCTTTTTGGAGTCTTCTTTGAGTTATTTTTTCAAACTCTGTAAGCATGAAAAACCACTGAGTTTACTTTCGTTCGAATCGTAAAGCCGAACATCGAAGGAACCTTATGGGACCTATCCCCTTCTTTCTCTAGTTCATAAAACATCTGGGATTGGACTTATCAAATATTAGCTATAGCGAGCATTTTTAATCCTCCTCGATCTTGTTAAAAACACAAAGAGGTAAGCATCAATCGTGATGAGGGTTGGCTAGAAATAAGTTGAGTTTGTTATAAAAATATTATATAAATATTAATGGCACCTTGTTGTCTCCTTTGAACATGGAAGATATTTTTTTATCACCTTACAATTGGGTAATATGCTTTCCTATGAGTCACGTCAAATTCCATGAGTCGTTGTGATCCTTTGGTTCATCCAAATAATTATTTATTCACAGTTGCATTATTTTTTGGTCTCTCCCTTGTTGAGTTAATGCTTCCAAGTCACTTGTCATGCTACTCAATTTTTAAAGGGAAGTATACCTTATTCAGTGCCTACAATATCGTCTTCCCCGATATATTTTGTGTCATTCTACACTCATTCGTCATTTCACATCAATTCATGTCAATGATTTGGGATTCATCATGTCGCTCTTTTGAAAAGTATGTTCCTTTGGACACCATCACATCATCTAGGATTTGGTCTAGAAACCACCTTAGTACCTTGGTACCTACATTCCTTAATGGTAGGTTTCCTCACATTCAATAATAGGTTTCTATCATTGGAATATGATTGAATGATCCCATGAATGTTCAACATCAACTCATCTATTCACATTCATTGGCATGTAATACGATTGATTGGGAATCATTGTCATTAATGGTGATATCTCTCTTAATTATTAAAAATTTACATCATTGATCATGTTCGACTAGCTATCTTTATATTCACATGGTTAGAGTCATGTATGTTCAGGATAGGGTATAAGACCTTGAGTTGTTATGATATTTTTTTATCATACCTAGGTTGCGATGGTTTTTTTAGTAGGTTACCATATGGACATTATGTTGGTAACCTTATTAATGGAATGTGACATAGATTCACTTGTATTGGTCATTGATGTGTTATTATCTCATCATGGATCTACTTTGTATTTTTTTATCCCTCATTTTATTGATTCATTCATGTATGGATCTACATTCTATGTTGGGTTCCATTTGCTTGGTTAGGACTAACATGGATAAACAATGTATTGGTCGGAATCCATGTTTTGAGTCAGTTCATGCTGATCATAGGTATACACGCATCGGGTTTTTTGGACATATTGTTTGATGGTTTCTTGCATCTCTTCTCTAACTCTCTTTCAAATATCCTTGTAGAATATTTTTTGTCAAATTGTTTCGACCATCAGTTTCTTCTAACCTCACACAGGGAGCACCTATTACACCTCAAATCCCCACACTTGTAATTTTTCATTAAGTGTCACAAGTTTTATTCGACTTTCCTCATTAAGTGTCACAAGTTTTATTCGAAATTCCTCATTAAGTGTTGCAAGCTACACTTGACTCTCATCTTAAGTGTCACACTTTTCCATTGTTTTCCTTATGTGTTTTACTTTCTCACCATGAAAATACATTATTTTAGTTTTTCCTAAGGGCGTTAGGACACTTTATCATCTCACCCCTCCACCCCTTGCTCATCCTTGGGAAGAATCCAAGTGTTTGCAGGTCAAATAATAACCTAAAAAACCCCCTTTTTGGCCCTCTTTTGATATTTTCTCCCTTTCCCAGTTGTCCTAGGGAAAAAAATTACATGAATAAATTCCTCTTTTTTTCTACTTACACCATTATAAGGGAGAGAAAATTCTCCTTGATCCTTCCTCCTTGATTTTTGGATCTCAAATTTTGGGAAGATCTATATGGGATGGGTCCTCCTTCACCTTCCCTCTTTCATGACCTATGATCCTTAGATCCAAAACCTTCTCCAAGTGCTTAGCCTCAGAAATCCTACTTAAGGAGGGACATCCATGAGCTATGGGAGGTGTGTTAAATCTGTGAACCATTAATCTACATGAAAATATGAAAGCTATAGGAAAGGAATAATGAAGTGGAATAATCAAATAGAATGTACACTTAATGAGTAATTCACGCCACAAATTTTTCAATAAATAGGACAAGAATTTCTCAGATAATCACAACATTAATCTTCGTTCATTCATTAATAATACAATGATTATACAATAAATAGAATTGAAATGCTAAAGATAGGATTCGAATCTATCAGTTCCAACTGAATCATTAACTAACCTACTATGTCTAAATCCCTTCTATATTATACAATAAATATATTTCAAATGATAAATATAGGATTCGAATATATCAGTTCTAACTGACTCATTAACCAACATATTGTGTCTAAATCCCTTATAGAGCTCACTAGTCTAACTCCATATTTACAAATCAGTATACAATCAATTAACTGATGTGGTAGGTGGGAAATAGGTGCCACACTCCCTATATGCATGCAAAACTGGTGCTAGGGTAATTGAAACTGATCTAACTAATTGTAAATGGAGGTTAACTCAACATAACTGCTTACCTACCACAACCAATTGATGGAGGTTCCTAGTGGCACTTAGAGTTGGATCCTATAATCTACAAATTTTTCCCAAAGGCACATAAACTAATGCATGAACATGAATTAAGTGTAAGATAACCTCTAGTTATGTCCCCCATACTCTACTACACTAACAATAACCCCCTAAGTTAGGAAAAATGACAAAATAGATTGTATTAAAAAAAGGAGGATTAACTAATCCTAACACCTCCCTAATCCTAACTTTGGACAACTTGGGCATTGACAACTAGGAAAAAAGTCACCGATACAAAATAAAGAAAATGAAATAATTATTAATAAACTCAATAAAATGGGGAAAACTCCATCAGACCCCCCCCCTCAAGCCAAGCAGTTAAACAGGAAACAAGCTCGCATAGTTTAAGAAAAAAAATTTCTCTTTGAGAAAAAACTTGTAAAAATATGGGTGCAGTATGCAACACCGTGGAACAGTAATGCATGATATTGGTTTTTCTATGGATCAACAGCGTGGGACTGTGCATGTGAAACTCTCAAAAATAAATGATTATGTTTGGAGGAATTTTACTATTTTGAAGAAGAGGAATATGCTCAACTGAATCAGGAACATAGAAAGGTACAAGATGAAAACTAGAAGCATGTAGAGCAATTGAGATCAACTAATGAGAGAGAAAAGGTGCTTGATAATTTGAAACATGTGAGGTAAAACCAAGAAATTGATATGTTGTAGCCTTTAACATCAAACCATGTGAGCTAAAATCATCTCCATGTGTTAGGATAAAGTGTTCAAGCGAATGTAGGATGTCTCCATCTTTACTAGTACTATGAGGAGATGAGCATGTGACCAAGTTGGAAGGTAGAGAATTATTGAGCTCCATAATCTGATATAGATTCTGAAATATCCAATGATTCACAAAATCTAATATCAGAAAATGCATGAGAGAAACCTAACATCGAATCTCTAAAAAAAAATTTGAAAGAGACTTGAGGTACTTGATTTTTCACACAAAAATTGATGAGAACGACTACAAGCATGTCTGGAGGCTCTTGAAACTTCAAATTTGAACCAAACAAGGTCAAATCATATCCAAATAAGGTCATATAAGATCCAAATAAGGTCATATCAGTTCCAATAGTATAGAACAAAGGTTCCAAGTGCTCCACTAAGATGGTAGTTGCACATTTTTCTCCTTCTTCAACCAAACTTTGAGTATTGGAGCAAGAAATCATGTAGGAAATTGCTGGATGCTCTAGATCAATGAGGGTGAACGAATCACCCCTAAAATATGATATTTCTTCCAAAAGATCCAATGCATCACTCTTATGAACACTAGCAGCAACATTAGAGACAGAGAAATAAAATTCCTCTTCATTTTTTGAAGCAATCACTTGAAAATTTGCACAAAATTTAAAATAGAAGAATCATTGCAAAATTCTTGAGTAGAATGGAAGTCAAGTTTTTATTCAATAACAGAGATTTGAATGTATTCTTATGGATAATATATATGAAAATATGATATATCATAGATCTTGTAAACTTCCAGGGAAACAGGAGAAGGAGTCACTCCAAGGAGACTTTCAACAATTTGAATTGACTATGTTGAATATTCTGCATCTTCTTCATCTTGAAGAACTTAATATGAGAAAATAGAGGTCAATAAATTTAAAGGAAGAAATCTTGTGGTGATGGGTGCTCCCTCCAAATTTATAGAATGATTCTCATTGTTCTTGCAAAAGGTTCTACCCAATTATGTCCCGATATCCTTTAGGTATTCAAGAGAATCAATAAGGTAGTGCATGATTCAAGAAAAAGTGAGACATATCCTTCAAAAATCACTTCCACCATCATTTAGCCATTCATTTTCATTTTAATAATACTATTTAACAATTACAAGAGATGCCTTGTCTCTTTAGAGATGAAATCATCTTCAATTTCCACTCTGAATATCTTGTGAATGTAGTAAGAAGAGCAATGGATCCTCTCAAATACATCTTGAAGTTGTACTTACAAAATATGACTGCAAAACAAACCAACTCAAAATCATATGTCAGTTCAAACCTTTCCACCTCCACATGTGCACTTTTTCAGAGTCTGACACATTTGCAAATACATCTCTGGACAAAATCCATAGTTAGCAAGGCAATAATCACAAGAATTATGTCGAAACTCAACTACTTCTAGTGCACAATGGAGGTCTCCAAGGTTTGTTTCTATCCTTAACAATGCTTTAATACCATGTGAAATTTTTTAGCCATTGATATAAAAGAAAATATGAAATATGTAGGAACTTAATTATGTAGTGGAATAATCAAAGGGAATGTACACTGAATAAGAAACTCATGCCACAAATTTTAGATAAATCAGACAAGAATTTCTCATCTAATCAAAACATTAATATTCATTCATTAATAAATAATACAATGATTATACAATCAATATAATTTGAATGCTAAATATAGGATTCAAATCTATTTGTTCTAACCGACTAATTAGCTAACTCAATGTGTCTATATCAATGCTGGAGATAACTAGTCTAACTCCAAATGTCTAAATCAATGTAGAATTAGTTATCTAATGAGGTAGGTCAGAAAAAGGCACCACATTCCTTGCACGCATGCAAAACTAGAACTAGGCTAACTTAAAGTGATCTAACTGATTGTAACTGAAGGTTAACTCAACATATATTCTTACCTAGCACAACCAAGTGATGGAGGTTGATGGTGGAACTTAGAGTGGGATTGTGTAATGTAGGGATTTCTCATAGAGGCACATAAACTCATGCATGAACATGTAGTAAGTTGAAGATAACCTCTAGGTGTGTTCCCCATACTCTAGTACAATAATAATAACTCCTTAAGATAGGCCCAAAATGACCAAATAGACAATATTGTACAGAGGAGGATTAATCGATCCTAATAACGTGGTTCCAAGAGCTTTAAATCTTCGGTACTATAACTCTTGGATAATTATCATAAGGAGCTCTTTTGATCCTTTAAGTACTGCAAGTGTGATGATTGAGATCTTGGAAGAAGTTGTTGGTGCATCAAGATCTTAGGTATAACACATTGTATTAACTTCTTTGGGATTTCTTAATCACAATTTTGATTATTCTCTCATGTTATGATTCTCTTTCGTTTGATGTATAACATGTTGTATTTGAATCTAGTTTAGTGCATGTGTTCAAAAGGATGGTTTCCCATTTTGTGTTGTAGGTTCATGAGATTTGTACATCAAGCTTGGAGTTGAAGCTAGAAGAACCTACAGATATAAGGTGAGTCATCTACCTTATCTCGTTCCTTTTAATGTTTGAATGCTTGTATACAGTAGTTTATATAGGAGTATAGGGTCCCATTTGTTATGTTCTTGTCTTGGGAAGAGAACCAGGGGTATTCCATTCCCAAGAAGAGTCTATTGTTTTCGTAGAATAAATTCCTATCACAGAATAAAATTGAGAAGTGAACATGAGCAAACAGGACAATCATAATGGAATTGACAAACAAATATTGGTAAATTTCTTGCTTCCTCTTATACACGCTTTCTTGATTTACTTCTTCATGTTCCCCACGTAAATTTGTGTTCCACATATTTGTATAATCAATGCAACAATTATCTCATGATTATGTTATGTTTTTGTTTATTAACAAAATTCATGTATGACAATATAAATGGTTACAACCATATTACCTTTCCTATTCGATTTCTTGGGTTCTTTCTCTTTCTTTCTCTATTATCTGCTATATATTCAAGTTCTTGACTCTGATATGAAAGTTAATAGAAATATTAAATTCTTTCTTGATACTATTACTTTCTACCTTTTATGAGATGATATGGGAACATGTTGTCTAAGCTTCTATATATTCCATAACTTATGAGTAGGGTTACAAAGGTTTCAACATAACAGCAATGGATGACTATTTAGTTAAGTGGATTTCATTTGCATAAGTCATCAACTAGAATAGGATCTGATCATAGGTGTTGGAATTGTTAAAGTTATAGTATCATGAATCATTCTCCAATCTAATCTTGTGTGTCCAGATTGGGCCTCATGCATTGGGTTACGGAGCCTAATTCAGACTCAAGAACTTGGAGTAAAAATATTGAGTTTTATTCAAGGATAACTACCCCTTCCATGTAAAAGGTTAAATCTCATGTGTTTAGGTGAATACTTTGATGATTCAAAATGATGATATTGAGTAGTCTTGTTTGGACAAGGACAAGGAATTATACGAAATTGGCTCCTCATGTATTGAGGTGGACCTCCATTGTAGAGGTGATGCTTTGCATATCGAAGCATTAATTTTGTGTGATGTGTTACTAACCATGGTCACTCAATATTTATAAATCTATTAAGTCTCCTCTAGAAACTATCCACCTCTAGATTGAATTACTTTAGCATATGGCCAATTTGAATGAGATTAATATAATATGATGACAACATTAGACAAATATTCTTAGTATAATTAATATGATTTATGAATGAAAGTTGACAAATATGGACCATATAGAAAAGATAAGAGATAAAGGTAAATTGCATAGAGAACAAAGAGAATTCAAATTTATCATGAGAATGACTTCAAATTATTAAGGGTAACTCTAATTTTTAATCTTCAATGATATTAACAATGTATTCCTTGTTTAATTAAATAAAAACTCACAATGGTCACTTCAATAAATCAACCAACATGATTCTAGTTAAGTAAAGAGTTAATAAAAAAGAACTAGTTAACTAAAGTTTTTTTCATGACGACACTTTAGTTAAACTAAAAGATGATAATAAAGATATGACACTTGAGTTACCACACTTGCATGATAACACTTGAGTTAGCATCCTAACTAAGTAATGCAACATCTAGTTGGACAGTGAGTTCTTCTTGAAGTCAGTAGAGCATTATTAAATGCCAAAGAAGAAAGAAATTCCACATTGTGTTGTGCAGGATTGAAGAACTGAAGAGAATATTTATTCTCCAAGAAGGAAGTCGCTATATTTTTCATGGGATCCTAATTCCCCATTTAGTGATTTGCTACATCTTGCATGAGACTTATTTTGACAAGATATTTATGTGTTAGATAGATTACAAAGTTCATCGAGTTGATCTCGCTTCTCTATTTCTTAGTATTAACATATGGGGTGTTGATTCTCTCTTGTATTTCACTTGGGTTTCCGAAAGCAATCATCAATTGTAAAATAGATTCTCTTCTATCTATCATTATTATACTTTGAATATTTATTGCGATTTTTTGTCGTAATCTTTTTGAGAGATTTGTTCAGGGTATATGGTATGTTATGTGTGAATGATTATGGATATGTTTTGTTTAATGATTTCAATTACTTGGTATTTACACAATTAAAGATTAAAAATAAAAAATCAACATATTTCAATAAAAAAATCAACACAAATCACTAGGTTATGGGTGTGCTTATGAAAAAGTTGCATACCCTCATGTCATCTCTCATGCTTTCCTTTCATATTACGGTTTTCTTTAATAATCAATTGTTGATTACTAGGTTTTGTCATTACACTTATTTATTTAAATTCCAAATCAAATGAATGAGCTCTTAAGAAATTATAAAACAGGTTTTCTACATGATTAAATATCTATGGATTGGACGTAATCCAATGAGGTCGAAATAAATTGTATAGATGAATTAAAATATATTTTAGAATATAAACAATATTTTAATAACAAACAAAATTTCTTATCCGATTCATGGCTGAGTTTATTGAAGCCCGTATATCAAATGTCCATCATAAAAAAATCCATGAGGTGGCAATGCCCCCATAGTTTCTAACAACTATTGCTTTAAGATAGGAACTATGGAAATATGAAACTCTTTGCATGATCTTAGGTAATTCCAAGCATAATTATAACAAAGTGAAGTTGTTCGCATTTCGCATATTAATGAATATTTTTTTTAAAAATAACGTAAGCTTGATGAAATTCTTCATAGACTCAAAGTTGTTGATCATGAAAATTGCTCAAAAAAAATGTAAACACAGTGAAAGTATTATGAGACTGAAATTTGTTGATGATTTGTATAAATGGTGAAATTCAAATATCAAATATAGTTATGGAACCAATTGTAAAAATTCTTTTGGGGATAAAATATTCTTAAAGTCATCTTTACAAGCATTCACCGTGAATGTCATAGAAAAAAAACAATTAAATTTTTTTTTCCTAATCGAACAAGAATTAAGGAATAATATCCATTTGTAAATAATTCAAACAATCCATAGTTGAAGTAGGAGTTGAAAGCGCTATGTTTCTATATGGAGAATCAATTGTTTAAAAAATGCTTAATTTTATGTGCAAGTGTATATTCAAAAGAAATATGAGCAGCTTAGCATCTGTAAGTTTGGAGAATGACGCACCCTCTTGTATCAAAAAATATCTTGGCCTTTAGCTAGCATTGTTTTCCAATAGTGGATATATGCCAAAACTCGTGTTTAAAGGAGGAGACACGAGATCTATAAGAGGATATTGTTGTTCTTGCTTGATCATAGGTTTAAATATAGTTTTTTACTTTTTGCATTGATCATCGACATGGGAATAATGTTTTCACTTCATAACTTATCAAATCAATATCCATTTCATTGAATATTGTAACTTCAAAGAATATTCTAAATGTATTTTATTGATGTAGCCCAAGGGAGATGTTATTATTCCTCCATCAGCGTGTCACTATTGTAATTGGTTATCATAGAGTCATGAGGTAAATTCTCAATTATAAGTTGGCTCATTAGTACCCTAATGAATAATATAAAATAGTGTTTTGATTCTTCCTAGGTGAAGTCGGCCCAGATAGTTTAGTGGGGATGACTTGTTTAGCGTAAAATTCAGTTGGCTCAATGTGTATAAATAGAAGTGTTGTGCTTCTCATTTGAACATAGACACACTCACTTGTGTATTGCATAGGAGAGAGAGAGAGAGAGAGACAACAAAACAATGAGGAGAATAATTGTTTTTGGGTTATATCTTATACATCTTATAAAGAGGAATTTGTGATGGGTTTTCTTCCCCTTCAGGGTTTCCAAGGATAAATATTCTGTCTATCTTGTGATTCTGCATATGCTATTACTGTGATTTTTAAATGAACACTAATGACGTATAGTCTAACATATGAAATATTAACATGGTATCAGAGCTAGCCTGAATAGGACAACTTTCACAAGGTGAAACTCCCTCTCTTCTCTCTTCGAAAGAAATTAGGGTTTTTGCAAAATTTGGAGTTAAAATTTGGATTTTGGAAGGTTTTGTTTGAGATAAATTTGGGCCTCCCTTGATCTCACATATTGCACATAGGATCGAAGTTTTTTGGTGGTTGAATCTCTAGGAAATCCAAACCCTAGTTTGGCCCTGAACCAAAAAACTGCAAAAAACCAGAACCATAAATTATGTAGAAATGTAACCTCGTAAGTAGGATTTGAAGGGTGAAGCTTTGTGATATCTAGATATTAGTTAGAACAACAAACTTTCCTCAGTCAAGCTCATCTCTGGTAAGGTCATCTTTTTATTTTGAGAAATTTCAATTTTTAGTGACCTACTGTATAAGATGGCCCCAAGCACTAAGATTGAGGACAAATTGGAAGGCATAGAAAAATTTATAGCATGGAAGTACAAGATTGGTCTCATTCTCAAAGAGAATGGACTTGATAATTACATCAAGGATGAAATTGCAGAACCAAAAAAATTTGAAGCTAAGGAGAAGCATGAAAAAGACCTATTCAAGGAAATGAGGTCCATTGTTGAGTGTAATAATGATCACGTTATCCCTCAAGTGTCATATATGAATACACGAAACCAGATGTATGATGCACTTTTTGGAATCTATGAGGGAAATGACATAAGAAAAAATATGAATCTTAGAGTTCAACTGAATGGAACCAATACGAGAAAGGAGGATCAAGAATAATTCACAAGGGTTTCCCATTTCAGAGAACAACTATGTGCTATTGGAGACAACCTTGATAAAGATGAACTAGTTGTAACTACTCTCAATGGTCTCACTAGACCTTGGGACTCATTCATGCAGACTTTGTATGCCAGGAAAGAAAGTATGAAGTTTGATATAGTATGGGAATATTGTATTTAAGAATAAGCTAGAGTAGCTAATAGAGAAGCTCTACTTAGAGAATATGATCATGCTCTTGCCATCCATACTGAAGAAAGGAAACAATCAAACTTCAAGAAGGGTAATCATAAACCTTCCAAGAAGAAGTTTCAAAAGAATAAGAAGGATTACTCATAGTATCAATGCTACAACTAGCATAAGATAGGACACCTTCCCAAAGAGTGTACATCACCAAAGAAGAAGAACATCAACAAGATACATCATGATCATCTAGATGAATATGAGTATGAAGAAGAAAGACCTAAGAAGACACTATCAAAAGAAGAAGATGTAGATTAATATTTACTATTCTCTACACTCTTTGGGTCTATAACACCTCGATAAGATACATGGCTTATTGATAGTGGTTCCTAAAAGCATGTGACAAGGAAGAAGCAAACTCTTTCAAGACTTGAAGAAAAAAAATCTTCTCAGAAGGTATCATTGACACATGACTATCAATATCCCATCAAAGGTATTACTGAATCAAGATACAAACTTGACTTTGAGACTTCCATGAAAATGAAGGAAGCATTCTATGTACTAGGTTTGAAAAAGAACTTACTGTTATAGCGGATTTCACCACACTAGGTGAATCACACATTGTATGGCCTTCCTTTGTCCCGCTGCAAACTCATTAGCCCCTATGGACCACTTTTTGTCTTTTGATGTGTCCTTGATCATCCCTAAAAACATAAGAAAAGTGATATACGCGGATTTTTCCCCGATAACCACGTACATACGCGGATCTAACCCCTATAGTCGCATACATCGGCATGTGTGCATAATCCAAATCCTTTTGGAGTTTTCCTTAACTTGGATCCAACTCATATGACTCCTGGCCTTCCATATGCCTTGATATCGCACGGATTCGACCTTTCAATATCCCTTTGAAAAGCTATATAAGGAACCCTTTTGTACATTGAAAGCATAAGAGAGAATTGAGAGTAACAAAACTATAGTCCATTGTTGCCAGAACTTATGCTTGAGTCTGCATCCCTTTGTCCCTTGGAGCACTGTTGTGTTCTTCCCAAGCTTGCCTTTTTCTAGTAGGCTTGCTATTAAAGTGATCGAGGATTGAGGTGGTGGAGGCCCAAGTGGGGGATTCAGTTTCTCCGGTCCGTAGACGTGCCGTCAGAGGTTGTCACTTGTAATCTCTGATTCATATTAATAGAAATATCTTTTCCTGTCCAATAATGTGTATTTGAATGAATATTGTATCCATTGGAATGTGTCAAATGCTTTTACATTATTGATTATATATGCTAGAATAGATCTAACACCATGCAATATAGTATGCTTGTATTGTTTACTTGTTGTTGAGGACGTGTTATAACAATTCAAGCTGAAGATTGGAAAGCTCAACGGGGATCTACTTCAACCGTCCGGAATAAGGTACGAGGTTTGATCCTTTAGTGTTAGATGTTTTTATTTCTATTGCATATTGGGAAAGAATGATTTTTGGAGTCTAGCTGTCTGTTGTGGTACCCCAAGCCATAGGAATTTCTCTCCGTAACACTTACTTTCCATCTCAACTATAGATAAGAAGGATATATAGTTTCTTTTATAGATGGAAAAGTACTTATGTGGTCCAAAGGAAAGAAACTTGAATATGTTGTTGTCATTGGAGAAGAAGAAGGAGGACTGTATAAACTCAAAGGAAATCTAGAGGCAACCCTTCTCCATGAGACTATGAGCTCAAGTGAACTGTGGCATAGGATTCTTTCTCACATCAACTCTAAAGAACTTCCCTATGTGAGAAAGGTGGTAACATGGTTAACAGATATGAATATTTAGCATGAGGGAACTTGCAAAGGATGTGCAAGAGGAAAGAACATCAACAATCCCTTTAGAAAAGTGAAACAAATACTAAAGGTACATTATAGCTAGTTCATTCTTATGTATGTGCTCCTTTTCCATCCATATAGTTAAGTGGATATGAATATTATGTAAGACTCCTTGATGAGTACTCAAGCAACACTTGGATATTCTTCTTGAAGAACAAGAGTGAAGTGTTCAGGAAATTCAAGGAATTCAAATCCTTGATAGAGAACCTTTCAAAAAAGAGAATCAAGATACTGAGAATAGATAATGGTGGAGAATACACTTCAAAAGAATTTGAAACATTTTGTAAGGAGGTAGGAATCAAGAGGGCACTAGCCACTCCCTTTGATCCCCAATAGAATGGTGTTGTGGAAAGAAAGAATATAAATATTATGGAAGCAATGAAAACTATGGTTCATGACTAAGACCTCCCCATGCACCTATGGGATGAAGCAACAAGAACAACCGTATATGTGCAGAATAGATTATCTCATAGTTCTTTTGGATTCAATACTACTGAAGAGATGTATATAGGAAAGAAACCTAAAGTGAGCCACCTCAAGATATTTGGATGTCTAGTATATGCACGTTTTTTGAAAGAGAAGAGAACTAGGTTGGATCTTTCTAGAACGAAAGGAATATTTGTTGGATACTATCAAGTCTCCAAACCCTTCAAGATATACATTTTAGTATTCCATTATATCGATATTAGTAGGGATGTAACATTTGATGAAGAGACACCCCTTAAGAAATGTATAACGTGTTATCTTGAAGAAGTACATGAAGAGGATGTACCTCCCAAAATGGTAGAAGGTGAACCCTCTCCTGAAATAGTAGCATATGAATATCAAGATACGATAGAACCTCACGAACCCCTTACTATGGAGCTCTAGAAGGATCCACGAGAACAATAAAAAGATCAAATCCATATTACAATTATGTAGGTTTGATGTGTGACCTTGTATATAAAGAACCCACTAGCTATGAGAAAGATGTAAAAAAGAAAGAATGGGTTGAAGCAATGACAGAAGAATACTAGTCAATAATGAATAATGATGTTTGGGATATAGTACCCAAACTAAAAAACAACAGTGTGGTATCTTCAAAATGGATATACAAGATAAAACATGATGCTAATTGAAGTATTGAAAAGTTCAAATCAATATTTGCAGTTAGAGGATTCTCTCAGAAACAGGGGATTGATTATGAAGATACATCTAATCCAGTAGAAAGGTATGCTTCTATCAGAACCATCATGGAACTTGCTTCCATGATGAAGTGGGACTTACACCAAATGGATGTAAAGACAACCTTCCTTAATGGTGTGATTAAGGAAAATATTTACATTGAATATCCATAAGGAGTTCATTTCAAAGACAGAGTGACTCATGTATGCAAGTTGAAAAAGGCTCTGTATCGACTCAGCAAAGGTCCTAGATCTTGGCATGGTAGAATACATAGTTTCATGACAAGCATGGGATTTATCAAGAGTAAATTTGATCATAACCTTTATATGAATATTGTGGATGATGACCCAGTTATACTATTACTGTATGTGAATGATCTATTTCTGATTGGAAATGAGAAATATATCACAAATTGCAAGAAGAATCTAGTTGAATACTTCGAGATGAAAGTTCTTGGATTGATGCATTATTTCCTAGGGCTGGAAGTGTGGCAGATCCTAGAAGGTATCTTTCTAAATTATAGAAAGTATGCAGTATACATATTGAAAAGATTTGATATGTTGGATTTTAAAGCCATGGATACACCAAGGATGATTTTAAGGAACCATACTTATTTAAAAGTGTATAAATGTTGGTGAATATTACCAATTCTTAAAACGCCAACTATAAAATGATTGGTGATATTTTTCAAAAAATATTTTAATTTCTGAGGATTTTATATCGTTTATATAATAATTTGGCGATTTTTAGGGTGAAAACATTTTACCCCATCAAAATTGGGTGAAACAGGGCTTCAAAAATGTAAAATGGTGAATCTTTTTTGGGAGAAAAACATGGAAAAATAGCCCACTGGGATAAAATTCTCCCCTAGAATTATCCCTGGGATACACCCATGGAAAAAAACTTGAAATTGTTGACTGGTGAGAGTTCAGAGTTAGTGGATATGACTTAGTATAGCCATATTATTGGGTCATTAATGTATCTGAAAAACACAAGGCCATATCTATGCTTTGTTGTGAACAACTTGATTCAGTATCTATTTAAACCTAGATGAGTTCACCAGATAGTTGCAAAGCATGTGATGAGGTACCTAAAAGGTACGATAAACTTAGGAATCTAATATGTTAGAGATCATGACTACATATTATATGGATATTCGGATTCAGATTGGGCAGGAAGTTCCATAGACAGAGAGCAACTCAGGTGGATTTTATTATCTCGGATCTACCATGTTATCATGGTTTAGTAAGAAACAGTCCAATGTTGCTCTCATTACAGCTGAATTAGAGTACATTGCAGATTTCTACACTAGTTATGAAGCCATATGGCTTCAAAAGCTGATGTCAGGATTATTTGACATGGAACTGGACAGCAAAGTGATTTTTTGTGACAACGAGAGTTGTATAAATATGACAGAGAATCTAGTGTTCCATGACAAATCGAAGCGCATAGAAATTCAATATTTTTATATAAGGGATATGGTACAAAAGGGAGCTATAAATATCTAGTATGTGAGTACCGATGAGAAAGTTCCTAATGTGATGACCAACCCTCTATCTCGAGTAAAGTTTGAATATTTTTGTGACAACCTTGGTGTAGCTCGAAAAAAAGTTCCTTGCTAGGAGGAATAATGATGGTACTACAAATGATGAAGATATGGAAACTCTTCGGAATGGAGGAACAAGTCGAAGGTATGGACTCTCCTCGAAAAGAAAGAACGGGTCGAATAAATTAACCCTCCTTGGACAAAGGGGGAGCAGATTGATACTATGGATCCTCCATGGAAAGGGGGAGTGATCATTATACTGACATCAATGATGGGATGATTGTGATGCTCCAGCATAAAAGAGGCCAAGTGAGCCTAAAGATGCTGAAAAGGTTTGAAATTCACTTGTGGACGATAGTATTTTCTCTGAAGGATGGCAGATATAACACTATGTGTAAGAGAGTGGTCCTTAATAGCTAAGGATGGCCCTGTAGATGTTACCCTTGCATGGAGAGTACCCATATTTAGTTGTTGATACCATAGAATAAAAATCGCTCAGGAGTGGTCCTCACCTTAGGGGTAAGGATGCTCTACAATGACTCCTCACAGAAGACAGGGTTATAATTTCTATGTAATTGAGATCTGCTTTGTAGACATTAGTCGTGTATGGAGAGTATTCCGACATTCATATGTATATTCCATAGAATAACACTCACTTGGGAGTGGTCCTAACCTTAGTGGTATGGATTCTATATGATGAGCCCTCATGGACGTCGTAGTAAAACAATTGCTTGGGAGTGGTCCTAACTTCAATGGTAAGGATTTTCTACGATGAGGGCTCGCATTTTGTATACTGTTGAGATCTGCTCTGTAGACAATAATCTTGCATGGAAGAGTATTCCTACATGTAAGTGTAGATACCATAGTATAACACTCACTTTGGAGTGGTCCTAAGCTCAGTGGTATGGATGGACTATGATGAGTCATCACAGAAGACAGGGCCTGCATCTAGGAGAGGTCGAGATACATTCAGTTGTAAATGATTCAGCTAGTAATTATTACAGGCTATCCTAATGGAGGATTACATCATCCTTTCAGCTAGGTCCTAAAGTGATAAGGATTGATCATCCCGCACAGAGATCATGTGTATTACAGGTAGCATTGTGGAAAAGGATCAAGTAGATCAAACTACAATGTTAAATGATCAAGTATATCAAAGTACAGTGGAGAAGGATAAAGTAGACTGAAGTGAGAATGCAAAGGATTGAAAAAATAGAAGTGCTGCTGCAAATGATCAAAAGGATTGAAGTGCTATTGCAAAGGATCGAAAGGATCGTAGTGTTACTCCAAAGTATTGAAAGGATCAAAGTGCTTCAACAAAGGATCAAGAAGATCGAAGTATTGCTGCAAAGGATCAGAAGATCAAAGTGCTTCTATGCAGGATCGAAAGGTCAAAGCATTGTTGCAAAATATCAAGTGATCGTGTGATGGATAAGATGAATATATTGAAGAGTAAATCTTCTAGTTACTGATTTTGAAAAGTTCCTATGACATATATATGTATTATCTCATTACTGTTGAAGAAATTTTCTCTTTGTTCTCCTATAGTCTATGGTAATGTTATCAGTAGAATAACCTTCTCGTGAAGGGGGAGTTTTGAATACTGTAAATTCAAAACATAATCTAAATGTATTTTATTGATGTAACCCAAAGGAGATGTTATTATTCTGCCATTGGGGTGTCGCTATTGTAATTGGTAATCATAGAGTGATGAGGTAAATCCTCCATTGTAATTCGGGTCATTAGTACCCTAATGAAGAATATAAAATATTGTTTTGAGACTTCCTCAAAGAATTCGAACCACATAGTTTAGTGAGGATGACTTGTTTAGTATAAAAGTAAGTTGGATCAATTTTGTGTAAATAGAAGCGGTGTGATTCTCATTTGAACAAAGACATGCTCACTTGTGTAGCGCATAGAAGAGAGAGAGAGACAAAACAACACGGATGAGAATAACTTTTTTTGGGTGATACGTTATACATCTTGTACAGAGGAAGTTTTGCTCGGTTTTCTTCCCCTTGAGGGTTTCCCAAGATAAATACTATGTCTATATTGTGATTATGTTTCTATCAGTGATTCTGCATATGCTACTATAATGAGTTTGAAATGAACACTAATGATATCTAGTCTAGCCTATGAAATATTAACACATTTTGTTCATAATCTCATCCCTTGTGTAAAAGATTTATTATCATTAATTATTTTCAAAAGAGCATTAAAATTTGCAATAAATATAACAAATTATATTAAAAAAATCGATTTTCTTTTAAACAATATAACCTTGTAAAGATAATATGAAATAAGAAGGTCACGATTATAGTAAAACTTGGACCTCTTTTAAACATCATAGCATTGTAAAGACTTTATGAAACAAGGCCTGATAGCGGCAATGCGTATCGACTTTGCAGGTCCTCACATGATGAAAATTGATTATTTTCTGCTTTGCAGGACCCGACGCATTGAAAACTTTAGTTTTAAGAAAACCTTAAAGGTTATCATAGTGTATTAAATCAGAGCAATAGGTTTACTGCTATAATGGTTACGTGGATGGTCATTGTCATCTAAATTTTTTGTTGCATTACAACCATATTCTATTCAAGCAATTGAATAAAACTCTATACTTTGTTTTCTAATATGTAAGTCTATTGACGTGATAAAAACACACCATGAGCAACTTCGAAAATGATAAACGAAATTTCAAATGACCTGTTTCTGCCACAAAATAATAAAAGAGATGCAAATTATAATTGTAATAAGTATTTATTATTAAAAATAATGCATTATTAGGCATAAAGAACACAAATCTAAACATCATTGGCTTGAGCTAAAGCAATGTAACAGTCCAAACCGTAAGCAAGTGAATTTTATAAATATGTAAATTAGATTATAGAAATTGCAATAAGTAATAAGATTGAATGTAGATAAGGTAAATTTAATTTTATTTATTTAAAAGTATTTCAATTTGAATATTTGGTAGTTATTTAATTTCTAAAATAAAAATAAATTGTATATATATGAAATATAGATTATGTAAATTTGAACAATAACCAATAAGATTGGAAATTGGATGCAAATGAGGTACATTTTATTTTATTTAATTAAATAAAAAAGTAATAATAATTAATTACATAGGATATTTTTTTAGAAGGTCATTTGTAGAGCATGAGTGGGCCTAATGGGTAACAGCAGTTGTTTTCTCTGAGGAGATCATAGGAGGGGGTAGTGTATGTACATCTCTGTAGACTTTAGCAATGAAATATTGCGCATAGGAGGGCCTTTTTCCCACAAACAATGAGGTTTCATACACCAAATTGGTGTCTAGCATGGCGGTGACCTTAAAAATAGATTTTTATTATTATTATTATAAAAAACCCACTCCATTTTGCAAAACTATGCCATTCAAATACATTGTCTAAAGTATTAAAAAATGAAACACAAATTTTAAATTGAGTACAAGTATTTAGCTCACTCTGTGAAACTTTAAAGCTGTTATAATCTTTAAATTTATGATAATGATAATGGCCCTACATTATTTTGAATTAAATTTTTATCTCCATTCTGAAAATTTTAAAAGTAAACAAGAATAACTAGAGAGCTGACCTTTACTGCTTGATTCTTCTATCACGCGAGGAGATTAAATATGCAAAACACAAAAAATGGGCACTAGGATTTGGTAGTTCAGTTCTTATGTTTTTATTCTGCTACTAAAGTAATGTTTATAACCTGTAGCTGGGTCCATGACACAAATGACTATTACGTGGATAGATGGGATGCGTGGTTAAAGAAGAGAATCAACCATAGAAATATTTCTTTAACAAATGCCTATCTATTAGTTTAGGGTTGACAATTTTTTTTAATCATTTTATTAACTACCTCAGCAGGCAATGTTGTATGGCAACGGAGTCCCTGCTGAGGTAGTTAGGTTGAAGGTTTTGTTTATTATAAGTAACATTTTTTTTTTAATTTTTATGTTATTTTTATTTATTTATTAGGAATTATAATTATTATTTGATCATCGAAAAGCTTTATTATTATTTGTCCGCACACAAGCTTTGTGTGCAATATATATATATATATATATATATATATATATATATATAGAATTAAAACTTGTTAGTTGAATATAAATAAATTATTAATATTTGATTTTTAAGTAGATAGGCATATATATATGTTAGAATTTTGGGGTGGAATATCATCTATGCGTTTTCATCTACCGACGAGAATGAGACAAGTGTATTGTCCAGATTGATTATATGGTAGTCATCCAAACTTAAACAAGAATGAGACAAGTGTATTGTCTAGATTGATTATATGAGTGTCCTTCAAATATAATAATTAATAATTTCAAAAAGATAAAAAAAATTAATTAACATGTGATATGTAGAGTTAGTGATAGTTGTAAAAATTAAAATTAATCTTGAACTATTTGATTATTAGATACAACTAATAGCTTATTGATTATATGAGTGTCATCCAAAATTAACAATTAATAATTTCAAAAAAATAAAAAATAATTTAATTAACATGTGATAAGTAGAGTTAGTGAAAGTTGTAAAAATTAAAATTAATCTTGAACTATTCAATTATTAGATACAACTACTATCTTAACTCCATCGATTATTAGATACAACTATTAGCTTAACACAAATGTGTCTAGAACTATTAGCTTTACTTCAACTCTAATCAAAGTTATATTGGATAACTATTAGCTTAACTATTATATGCAACTTTTATCTTAACTCCAACGATTCTACAACTATTAGCTTAACTTCAACTCTAATTACTTACGGCTTAGTCCTACTGCATTAGGCATCTAGGAGTCTAGCTAATTTGCAGTCATGTAAGAGTCGAACTCCTAATAAAATAGTTCAAACTCCTAATAAATTCCTCTCAACTCATGTGATAACTACACTTAGTACCATGGTATTGTGCAACTCATGTGACACTCGAACTCCACCTACAAACTCGGAGTTTAATTAATGTGCATAAGGCTTAGTCAAGATAACTCAGAGCTCTTTTATTAACCACAATAGATGTTTATTAACTTTTAAATTAACTATTAATCGTTCAAACTCCTTAAAAACAATTATAAAAAAAAAAAATAGCTCATGTGATAAGTGAACTTAATGGCATGGTAAAGTGTAGTCCATGTGATAGTTGAACTCCATCTAGGAACTCAAAGTCAAGTTAATTAGTCAAATTCCATTTTACGATTAGGAGTTGAAGTAATGTGCAGTTCGTGTGATAGTATAATTCCTAATAAAATCCTCTGAACTCCTAATAAATTCCTATTAACTCATGTTATAACTATACTTAATGCCATGGTAGTGTGCAACTCATGTGAGACTCGAACTCGAACTACCAATTGGGAGTCCAGTTAATGTGCATAAGGCTTAGTCCAAGTCCATTTGGAAGCTAGAAGTCAGTATAACTCGAAGCTCTTTTATTAACTACAATAGATTTATATTAACTTTTAAATTAACTATTAAATAAAACTATTAGCTTAACTCCAACATGATGATACAACTATGAGCTTAACAACCACAACTCAAGTGGTTTTTATGTTAGATTAACTATTAGATACAAGTAATTAACACATTCTTTAGGAAAAAAATTATAACTATTAGGTTAAGTCCAATGACGATACAACTTTAACTTAACTTCAAATCCAATCACAAATTTTAATTGAACTGCAATGATGGATATATTAACTTTTAAGTTAATACAATTATTAATTTAAATCCAATGATTCTATAACTATTAGCTTAACTTTAACTCTAATCGCAATTATATTGGATAACTATTAGATTAACTATTAGGTTAACTCCAATCATGACACAACTATTAAATTAACTTTGGTGGTCATATATTCCTCTCGGCATATTCCAAACATATTAATCTTATTAATATGATTGTTGCTAGTTAGGTTTGGCCAAGCATGACTTATAGAACTCCATTTTGATAAAACGTTGTGTTCAACCTCATATGACGACTTCTCCATGGCTACCTGGAAGGGCATGACATGTACTATCATTGTCAAATATTTGTACATCTTGGTGACACTATTTATTTGGGATGCCTCATTTCAGGTAGGGGATTCCACGTTAACTTGCCTTAATTTTATGGTGTATATTCTGATGGTGGAGCAACCTGTTTTATATCTGACTCAAGGCCCTCGCTTCTGGTATTTTTAGGTGGATCAAAGGATTTTTTTTAGGAATTTACTAGACAAATGGATGGGAGAGCAAGGGTTCAAATCCCTCTTAGAAATTTAATATTGGCGGTTGTGGATCTTTAGTTTTTTCCATTATTTTGTGACCTCTAATGAGTTTTTTTGTCATCGTCATTGTTGGAATACAAATAATTGTGTAGTGGATAATGGGCATGACTGTATATAAACATAATTCTTCCACTCATGACATAGAAGAAGCATAATTATTGTTGGTAATAGAATCACCGATGTTAGTATGTTACTCCTCACAATTCATAACCAACACTCTAAACTATTTGCACTAACATAACATAACTCTTGATGGATTAACATAACACTCTAAACTATGAGCACTACTTTTGGTTGATTTACTTATATCTATTTTTACTCGACACTTTTTACCTCCTCAAGCTTACTCAACTTAGACTCACTTACCTCACTTCATTTGATATGTTTTACTTTTGCTACTTTTGATTCCTACGAACTCTCACTTCGACTTAACAACTTTTAGTCGAACTTTTACAAAGGAGTTTTCTTAGTATAAAGAATTATAAAATGAAAAACACTTTTCACTCACCACTAAGTTGGGTTAAAACTAGACACAATACAATTATATTGCAATAAAATCAAAATATCATATAACCAAATATTAAGTAAGACTTGTATCCACCACTCTCTTTCTAAAAAGTCAAACTTTTACACAGTTAAATATTTATGTATGTTTTGTGTCTTTCACTAAATGGTAAATGTAAACAACTTTAACTCAATTAATTTTGAAGAGAATGTTCTGCTATATAAAACGTTTATTCAACCATAACAATGCATTTATAAATCTTGTCGCGACATAAAAAAGGACTATTGTCGTAAAAGTGAAAGAATAGAATGAAGCAACAGAAGCACTACAGGGAGTTGATCGCCTTCTCATTATTAAGAGTAGATTAAATAGTAAATATAAAACAACAATACTATGGCCGAATACCATAGGTGAGTAAATACCGTGGGTTACCTAACTTACTAGCTTAACTACGGGTGAGATTACACTCTTCAACACACCCCCTTAATCTCAACTGGTAGTACATCATCAACACTGTCTATGCCAAAATATTCCTGTTGGTCTATGTCTCAGCTAGGCTTACATTTTCTTCAAAAAAATTCAGCTTGACTTTCTTCCTTGAAGTGTACTTGGAAATCTTTTTCTTTGTCTTCTAGATCTTGATGCTAAGTAGTTGATCTTCATCTTCTGGAACATAGTGCAAGTCTTCATCTTCCATTTCAACATGATGATTCTGGTTGTCATCTTTACCTACACACTGAACATTTTTGTTAAAAAAAATATGAATAGATTTCATCACTTTTTGGAGAGCATTCACATCTTGGTGTTGCTCATTAATGACAACTACTTCATTATTGACTTCTTCATTTGATTGAACCCACTATGCATCCTTCACTGCTTCTTCAAAAATTCTGGGATCGTAAGAAAATAGTGCATATTGTAGATGCTCATCAGTAACAATAGTCTCCTCATAGATATCCTTCAAACTTCTAGTTTTCTGGTTTTGGGGTGGACTGGTTGTTGCTATCAACTGTATTTTTCTCAAAGAGACTATATCTCACATCATTGAGTACCACTGCAGTGACAGGTTTACTTTCACTATCATCATCAAACATAACTGGATCAACATCATTTGTTGGGATCACATCATTAGTGGCTGCCTCATAGACACTATCATCTTGACTGTTTTCCACTTCAGTGTGGGATTCCTGGTGCTCTTCCTGACTTACAAAGTTATCTTCCTCTATGGTTAGTTCCCCACTGAAGACTTCTTTCAATGTATCCCATGCTCTCTTTGGACTACCAGCTTCTACAATGTGATGAAATAAGTAATAGTCTATACTGTCTTGTATCAGACATAAGCCAACAACTTGCCTTCTTTCTTTTTCGAATTCTGTCGGAGCATTAAACTTTTTTGGATCAATGGGATCCTCTTCAAATGTGAAGTGCAACAAATATTGCAATAACACATTAATTACTTTGATTGCCCATACATCATACTCATCTCCATTAAAGCTCTTCGATAAACGTTGTGGTGTTAAGATATTTCTTAACTCTTCAAATTCCTTTGGGACTGCTTCTGGTATCACCATATCCAAGAATAGATATTCTTTTCTAGATCACTACCTTCAAAAAGATTGCATTATCAGGCCATCCTATCTCCAGGTGCCATTTTTTTTATTTGACAAAAAATCTAGTTCGAGATAGTTCATCATGCCGGCTTCCAACATTTGCCAGAAATTGAGAAAAGGCAGCACATCTGAAATGAAAAAGACGAATTGGTGGGTGCTTCAACAATTCAGTTCACCTTTTTTTTTTAAAAGAAAACATCGCTCCTGGTGAAAAGAAAATGGGCAATGGGGGATTGCAGTGCCGTAAATCTACCATGAGAAAGTCCACTCAGACCCAAAAAAATATCTGAACATAAATTAATATTTAGAAGATCACTATGACCACTAACATAAGTATATTCCATTTTTTTGCGAATCAATTTAGGTTTCCATGGATTATTCCTTTTTGTTTGGCATCCAATTAGGTTACTGTGACTTGTCATAAAATCAATTACGAAATCACACTCCCAAAATATCCATGAATATCAGCCTTCATAAAAGCAATTGGCGGTTTATGATAATGCTATAATCATTGTATTCAATTACTTTTTCAACAATTTCGTTTGTTAACACCACAACCTGCAAATGTAATTAATTAATACTTGGAGTAGATTCTATCATTTAATTCCAAGCTAATTCACATATTAGGAGATTACATGGAAACAAGGGAGGTGTTTTTGTAACATCTCTGTTTCAGAATAAACATAAATTGCAACGACACTGTTTAGTTCATGCAAATTATTTCAACAAGCAACTACATGGTTTTTTCCACAATTGAACATTTAAATAGTGGAATGCAAAAGAGACAAATGGTTCTCTCGGAACAGAGAATGCATGAATAGGTAATCAAAAAACCATGGCAATGTCATTGGTATGTTGGATGAGGATCGACCAATGTCGCTTGCAGGTAAGTTGAAAATAAGTTACTTTGATTTGCAAATATAGTTTAATAAAATTCATTCTTAAATAGTATAATTTAAGCAATAACTTTGAAAATTCCTTAAACAACTGTTGCTACAATGCAAGTAGACAATTATTTTATATAAACTAGAAACAACCACACTAAATTATTAATGTGTCTGAATACTTCGATAGACGTAAATTTAAGCACATGCTATAGGGAAAAACATTAATATAAAAAGTATGTGCCTAAATTTACGCCTATTAGCATATTCAGACACATTAATTAATTTAATGTGGTTGTTGCTAGTAATGGGTGAGCACATAGACATATCTTCAAAGTATTAATAGAAATAATATTGTTTATTTAATTATAATATTTAATAAATAATATTTAATATATTTCTTACCATATTATTTAATTAAAATAAAACATAATATACTTAAATTTTATTAATACAATGTTTTTCCGTATAGTATGTATGAAAAAAATATCATGAAGTTAATTATATCCAATATTTATTATTCACATGTTTTAAACTAACCTAATAACACATATCATCACAAATTCATAATGTAACCTAGCCATAATGTTACATACCATGTTATTGATGTACCAAGTCAACATATGTTCATTATTATTAGAATGAAGATGATCAATGTCACAATGTGACATAACCAACGTTTTTCTCTATAGTATGTATTATGTCGCAAAACATATGAAGATGTGACATGAAACCCTTGCAAACTGTTACAATGTGACATAGCCTTTGTTTAATTTCATAACGTGAAAAATACATTGGGGAATGCAAGCATTCAAATACTATGTAGGAGGTTCACAAATGGTTATGATAAATTACATCATTCATCCCTAGTTTACCGGATTTTTGTAACAATGTCCAAACAATTATAGTTGTGATTATGTTTGGATGCAATGTTCATGATGGTTTCATTAGAGGAAATTTCAACTCAAAATGGGCCTCTTAACTTTGATTCAAACTCCATGTCATCATGTGTTAGCAAATGAAATTTCTTTAAACTTGAAATAACATATAGGTCTTAAACACTTTTTTAATATAAATTTGGGGATAGGCATCATAGAAAAAAATAATTTTTTGTTTGTATTTTTGACATATCTCCCTGAGTTTTTATTCAAATTTCGATCAGGAGAGCTCATTGGATGCGGAATTAAATTCCACATCCAATGAGTACCCCTTCAGCATACCTTTGATCGACCCCACTTCCCCAAATATAATAAATACCTGAAAAAATGTGATGATGACACCATCATCATGTTTTTTAAGGTATATCTTGTTTTTGGGGTAGCGAGGTCCGTCAAAAGTATGCCAAGTGGGTACTCGTTGGATGAAGAATTTAATTCTGCATCCAACGAGCTCTCCCGATCAAACTTTGAGTAAAATTATGGGGAGATATGTAAACAATACAAACAAAAAGGTAGTTTTTTTCTTTTCTTCCTCCAAAATTAATAAATATTATTTTATTATTTTAACTATTATTTTATTAATTCTTTTTAGGAGTCCCATTTTGAGTTGAAATTTTCTCTAATGATGTGTCTTTGCTACATACCACATTGGCTACGATTCAATATGGTTGTGTTGCTTAAGGTAATTTGTTGCAATTATAAATATATTAAAAGCAAATTAGCAACGATTATATAATAACATAAAATAACCATGTGGTATTGAGGGAATTTGATAACCTTCCTTGGAAATTTCACACTGCAACGTTAGCAATTTTAATCAAAATTTAATATGTTGTTGAAAATTTTTATTAGATTCTAATAGTGCAAAAGTTGTCTAATTGTTATGTTATTTTAGATTGGATTGCAACATGGAGATGAATGAATGAATGTTATGTTATGTTAATTGTTAATAATGATAAACTAATAATTTAATTGATTATAAAATAATATTGTTTATTTAATTATAATATATAATAAATAATATTTAATATATTTATTACCATATTATTTAATTAATATAAAAAATAATATACTTAAAATATTGTGATTCACGTAATGATACATAACCTATGATAAACGTCACAATGCAACATAACGGTTATTAAATGCCCACTATCACATTATTAATGTGTCAGATATTTGTTTGTTTTAACATATACTGACCAAACACTATAACAACCCATGGCTTAATATCGTAATGTAATATAACCCTTTATAACGTCACAGTGAAATGTTAACCTTCATAAACATAACAATGCGACATAACAATCTACATTACTATGTAGAATGTGGATGGTTTAAATCATTTCTTTTGTCAAACAAATATATATATATATATATATATATAT
>LPNX010620409.1:2308650-2330139 GCA_001517045.1 Pseudotsuga menziesii | reverse complement strand
GCAAGAAAAACAAGAGAACTCCACTCCATTATTGATCGACAACACTTCTGCAATCAAGCTGGCTAAGAATCCCAGATTCCATGATCGAACCAAACACATCAACACAAAGTATAATTTGATTCGACATCATGTAGAGGCCAAGACAATCCATCTTCAACATTGTTCGACAAATGATCAAGTTGCAGACATCTTCACCAAAGCGCTTGGACGAGAAAAGTTTGAAAGATTCAGAAACATGCTCGGACTTACTAACACCCCTTTGGATTAAGGGGGGGATTGTTGGAATATAATCCGTCAAGATTATACGTTATTGTAAATATTAGGAATATGAATAGACTCTCGGATGTGTAAGAGTCACTGTAAATGTATAAATAAAGGCATTCTATGGAGAAATAATAACAATTCGGGAGTTATTCCACCTAACAATAATAATAATTAATTATTAGCAATTAAGGACTAATAGGACACATCCTATCCAAAAGACATGACTTACCATTGTGACCAATCAATGCTATAATTACACCATCACATGGTCATTGTAGATCTGACCATCTCATATCTCATATTTTGTACAATTATTATATACTTGTCCTTTATGAATTACAATTTGTTGTCCTACTAAAATTAGATATTCAACTATTGAATTGTTATTTGTATTTAGGAAACAAATATTGTTTGTCTCATTAGTATTAGAGCTTCGTCTCGATTCCACCATTAGCCACCCTCAATTTCAGAGCTTTTGTAATCCTTGGTATTTGACCAAAAGTATGCCCTTGGTCATTTAAGTCTAAAATTTTCACTACAAAGTGAAGTATTTCACTACCAGATACCATTGTCAAGAGAAAATGGCATTAGGTATATTTCATAGAAAAATTCCACTGCATAGTAAAGATATGTTGCAATTACAAGGACCACATATAAAGTAAAATAGTGATAAGATTTCTATTGTAGATCGCTTGTGGGAGAAATAAGATCGAAAGCACACACACACACACACACACATATTGTCAATCTTAGAACCTCTGAATCTTCCCCATTCCACCCCATTGCACGTAGAATCGTTAACTTGAAAAATATCAACTAATTGCCCAAACATATGCCGAAAGAATATATCAATGCCATAACTACTAGCTCATGGTACCAAAACCTGTTGAATGACACCATGAGTTAAAACTAGCAATTTCCTCAAAAGGTGCAATAGGAAGTTGAAGGAGAAATTGGATAGATACATAAATTGAGTTGAAGAGTAGTATCTTGTCCTAGAATATATGAACAATTAACAAACTAACTTTAGGAAAACACTTATCGGTTGAAAATCATATCTATGTAACTCATTATCATATTAGAATTATGTTAACAACTTCTCCTATAGAGATCCATTCTCTTTTCTATTCCTCGATAACATCTTCTAATTTTTATGTTAACAAGATAGTCTCACTATCTAAGCCATCTTTGTCTTCCTGAATCTCAATGACTCCTGGTACCATAGCTAAAGCTTGTTTAGAAATATCAAATGCTTTTATATTAAGTTCTTTGTAAACATGAGCAAAAGAGGTGGCTACAAATTCCTGAAGTAGGGAGTGGATTGCTGAGAGCAGGTTTTGCAAATGTGAAGCCGTAATCCAAATTTTAATGGTTGACCAATCATTTACCATATTTGAGTGTGAAATCTGATTTGACAAAGCCGATTTTAGGATAGCCCATAGCATTGCCAGTTTTGCTAGGGGGATCACCTTGACTCACCCCATCGAAGAATTCCCACATGATCCTTTTGTCAATTTCTGGAGGCACAACAATCATTGTTTTAGCAATATTTGGAGTAATTTCAGGATGGATCCATCTGTTTTGGAAAATGGTCCAATTCCTAGCCCACCATATTCCATAGACGAAAGATGAAGGGAAGGCAACAAATTCACTCATCGTAGGATTCTGCCACCACTATCAGAATCTCATGGAGTTGGTGCATTAGTAGCTTGTGTGTGTTTTCTTTACAGCATCATTATAGACATCATCTGCATATGGACACGAGAAAACGAGATGAGATACATTCTCGCCCCATTTTTATTCGACCCTGCCATGGTTTGAGGTTTTTTACTTCTTGCCCATGTGCATTTGAATGTAGAACCAAAGCAAGAGAACAAAGCCTACATAACATTTGTCATTAGTCATGAAAATATTTTTTCCATTCTTGATTCAAGTTTGAAATGGAGTGATTAACGAATGGTGGAGTAGTAGTGAAGCGATAGCCAGTTGAAGGGTATCCTTGAAATCCTTTATCACTCGAGGCCAAGTGGAATTGGGAGAAATGATGTAGGTATAATGATTATTTGAGAATTCTCTATATGTTATTTTCCCTAGCATACTTTCATTCAGTTCCTAAAGATGCAGCTACCAATTCATAGCGAGTAGTTCATTTACGCAAATATGAACTACCAATAGTGTTAGAGACATATCTAATGCTCTACTTACCAATTGTGGATCCCGATTAAGATAAAGACCTGGCTGGATATGTGGTATTTTACAGAGTATCACCAATATATCCATCCAAAATAGCAGTTGATCTACCGAGAGGACCAGTAACAGAGGCAATAGATGGGGCATCACATCGCTCGCAACCAATCAACTGGATGATCTAAAATAGCTGAATCCACTCAGTCATAAAATGAATAAACTAGATCTTTATATGTTGTGATCTTTGATGCCTCTTTGCCCACATATTGTGGAGATAAATCCCAGCCACATAAAAATAGATAGGTGATATATGCTGGATAAGGCTAGACAAGAATGAACATGGCACTTTTTAATTTATCAGAACGTGCCATATTTCAATTGGATAGAGCAATGACGAATCTATAATAATGTTACATAAACTTGCCTTCGGATAGAAAGGCGCCTTTGTTGTAAACATATACCATGAACATAAGAAATGTATAATAGGTTACAATTAAATTTTAAGTCTTGCATTAGTTAAAGGTTATATGTTGTGGGGAGAAATATAAGGTAGTGAATATAAGCCATTGATCCAACACAACCATTTACCCTCATTAAAATGTGTTTTGCCGGTGTTAATTTGGTAGGGCCAATCCAGTGGTGACATTTGAAGCAATAATCACATCCTTCTTGTTGTATCAACCCCCACTGTGGTTTGTTTGTTGGTGAATGAATCATCATTGGAAGTGAGCTTAAATTTTCTCATGGGGAAAATGAAATACATGTGCCAAAAGACCTTAAGGATACTCTAAGTAATTACTTTATCAAAATATTAAATCAACTTTCACTTTTTGATAGTCCACTAGTAAAAATTAGACTGACCTGGAGAAATATGAGATCTGGTCAGGATTGTATCTCCAAGCGCATTGGAAAATTTATAGTCAATGAAGGTATCATAAACTTTGTTGCAAGCATCTGTTAGTGGGTTGGCGAAGGGGGTTATTTAGATCATTTTCCTATATTTTTTGAGTTGGCGATGGCTGGTGGAAAACCTCCTAGTCCCTATAAATTCAACACTTGTTGGCTGGAAGATGAATATTATAAAAATATGGTTAGGTTATTATGGATTCCTTATAATCCTTTCCTTATTGAATCCACCAGTATTCAATTTCTGAATAACCTAAAGAGGGTAAAGACTCATTCTATCAATTGGGCAGTTGAGAGACGAAAATGGATGGATTTTAAACTTTGTATAATTGAGGATGAATTGGACACAGTCCATTATGATTATCCACAAGGGTTCTCATCTATTGACTTAAAAAAACATGTTGTATCTCTCGAGGTACAAAGGACACAAATTCTCTATGAGAACGAGGTAACGTGGTGCCTGAAGAGAAGATTGGTCTAGATTCAAAAGGGGGATGACAATTGATCCACCCAATAGTTGGCAATGTTTGTCAGATGCCAACATCTAGTTAGATAGGTTCAATATCAACTTCGAGAAGTCCAACACCTCGACAGGTTCAACAGTCGACTGATTCGACACCTCGACATGCATCATCGATACCGACGACCATCGAACTATGACAAATTGTCTCTCTATATTCAAGTAGTTTGTAATGATTGAAATTTTGGAACCATTCCAATTTCTCTTGTAATTGAACGTAACGAGAAGAAAACCCAAGCATTCTCAACACTCTATTTAAGCATGTACATTATTGTAATAAAGCAATTTTAATGAACGTTGTAATAGAGTAATAGAGATTGGTTCAAATTATTGCATATTTTCTGTGTGTATGTTTCTACGTGTAGTGTATTTCCTGCTTTGGTTATTATTTGTATGCTTCTGCCATAACAATACTTGATTCATTCATTCGAACTGTTGTCCCTATCATGCACCTGGGCGCACACACATCATTGGTATCAGAGCTTGTTCGAGTTTAATTCATGCGTAGACACTTATATCGAGGTTACCTGACTTATGCCTATTAAGACATGCTCACAAACTCAACAATCCAAGTAGACATTACCTTCAAATTCAAAGTATCTATCTACTCACACCAATAGACCATAGATGGCCATAGAAACAGACAATAGACATGTAACTTACGAGACAAAGAAACTCATATCATAAGCACTAGCTCAACAATGAACCGAAATGTTCACCTAGTTCAATTAGATTCTCACATGATTCACCTCGACATCAGGAGGATTCTCGAGAAGATCCAACTTCAAAAAAATCAGTCCATTCATGGTGCAAATGAACTTAGACATACCAAATCTAGAAGACAAGATTGATGCGAAATCCGTAGAAAATTGGGTACAACAACTAGAATCTTATTACTATGTGAACGACCTCTCAAAAGATGAAAATATCACCATTGCATCCTTAAAGATGTTGACCTCTATGCACTGTCGGTGGGAGAACCTAGTGACAAAGATGGAGAAAGACAGAGATCCCATAGAGACATGGGAAAAATTTGTAGAGTACGTTCGAAAGGAGTTCTACCTGACCAATTACATTAAACAACAATATAAGAAGTGGTAGTAGCTAAGGCAATGGAAAGACCAGTAAGTGTAGAGTTACATTGACGAGTTCTACCAACTAATGGCTAGACTTGGCGTTCAAGAATAAGATAAATTGCTTGTTTTGAAGTACAACAACAGATTGTCCTTGTACATTCAGCAAGAGATGGATTTTATGTCTATCAAGAGGCTTGCAGATGCATTCCACTATGCCAATGGTATTGAATCCAAACATAAATGAAAAGCATGCTTCCTGACCAAGCCGATAGGACGACCATCCAACAATAAGTCACCAGTCGAATCTGACAAGTTAAGACACTCTTCTTAGCCAACCACGCCAAAGCAAGACCGTGGTAAAAAACACTCTCGAAAAGACAAGAGGGAATGAATCAAACAACCCCCTATCGGGAAATGGTGTGATCACCACAACTCATCATGGCATGATATGTCTGAATGCAAGGCTCGAAAGACATTTTTGGAAAAATTGTCTACCTACGACTTGTCCGACAAAAACTTGGTGGAATCCAACCCAGAAGCATTGACACTTTTGACAATGACATCGATCAATCAAATAAAATCAACTATCATCGACGAGGAGGAATGAGAGTTCCAGTTCCATACACAGATATGGGTTTAAAACTATCCATTACATTTGATTGTGGATAATGGTAACTAAAAATAACTTTTTTGTTTTCTGAATATCTAATGAAGGAACTAGGTCTTGTCACCACTCCACATTGTCAGCCTTATAATATTAGTTGGATGAAGGATGGACAGGAGCTAAGGATCACCCAACAATGCAAACTCATCTACTTCATTAAGCCTTTTGAAGATGAAGTACTCTAGGATGTGGCACCGCTTTCCGTAGTCAACGCCTTATTTTTGGAAACCTCACTTATGGGATCGACATGGAAGTTATCAGTCACAACCTCAGAATGTGATTTTCAAAATATGGAACCAATGGTATGGCATACCATAGAGACTACCTACACCAACAATTGATATGATATTTGTTAAATAGGTGAAGAAGCTCATTAACCATGCTCAAAGATTCACATTGATCATGATCAAGCCTTAGCATCCCAAGAAGAAACTAGTCGACTCATCGACTAGTGCAGCTCTTGACAACAACAACAGATTGACAATATTCTTGATGAGTACCAGAACGTATTTCAAGATAAATACAGAGTACCTCTACATTGCTAGGTAAAACACTCCATTGAACTTGTTCCTGGTTCTTCATTACCTAACACATCTATTTATAGAAGATCCATTATCGAGAATGAAAAGGTTCACAGAGAAATTCAAGATTTGGTCAATAAAGGTCATATCCAACCCAACTCCTCTCCTTGTGGAATTTTAGTTGTCCTCGTTCCAAAGAAAGACGGGACTTGGCACATGTGCATTGACTATCAGGATCTCAATAAGATTCTAGTAAAGAATAGATACCCTCTGCCAAGGATAGATGAACTAATCGAATGTTTGAAAGGTGCTAAATTATTTACTATGCTCGACCTCAATTTGGGATATCATCAAATTCTGATCGATCCCAACGATGTATGGAAAACTGTTTTGAAAAGAAAGGAAGGATTTTTGAATGGTTAGTCATTCCTTTAGGCTTAACCAATGCACCCATGGCCTTAATGCGATATATGGATGACATTCTTCGACCTTTCATGAACAAGTGTGTCATTATCTACATAGACGATATATTGATATTCAATTGATCATGGGAAGACATGTCCAACAAATTCAACAATTCCTTGACACTCTCCGACAACATCGACTCTATTTAAACCTGGACATATTTTCATTTGCGATGAACATCATAAAAAATTTGGGGTATGTAATCGACTCTGAAGGCATTCACGTCGATCGAGGCAAAGTACAAATCCTTAAAGAGTGGTCCATTCCTAAAAATATTCATGAACAAAGATTTTTTCTTGGTTTGGTGAATTTGTATCGACGATTCATACTCAACTGAGTCACATAGCCTAGCCTTTGAATCAGTTGACTAAGGCAAATGGGAAAAATGTATTCAAATGGACATCGACACAACAACAAGCTTTTGAGCAGCTTAATCACAAGCTATGCACTGCACCAGTACTTGCGTTACCTAATTTGCATCAACCCTTTGAGAACAAGATTTTTAGTAGCTCAATCACAAGCTATGTACTGCACCAGTACTTGCATTACTTGATTTGCATCAACCCTTTGAGATTGATACATACACATCGAACTATGCCTTAGGTGCAGTGATCACTCAGTCTAGTCACCCAGTCACTTTTCATTCTGAAACCTTTAACAACACCGTTAGAAGGTATTCGATGTATGAAAAATAAATGTATGCCATTGTTCACACCCTTAAGAAATAGATACATTACATTATTTGCTTGAAGGAGATGATCATTCTTACTGACCATAAGCCTTTATAGTTTGCCCCATCCCAGTTAAAGTTACAAACAACTCGACAACTCAAGTGGATTAATTACTTGCAACAATTCCAGTTGGTAATTAATTATCGAAAAGGTAAAGCCAATGCCATAACCGATTGTCTAAGTTGACCACCGATTACTCTCCTTTTTACAGTGATGAGGTATGCAGGACTAAGACACCACCACTTGGCCTCAATTGTATTCGGTAACTACGTATTTTCTATAATTTATTGACAGCTTCAAACTGACCCGCTATACACTATCGACTATTTCCTGAAAGATACCTTGCTTTACAATCTTGGACAACTTTGTGTAGTGATAGGTGAGCACTGACAAAGACTGCAAGACACTTTGGACACGCACTACAACAAAGAGTGCAAGACACTTTGGAGTAGCAAAGACCCTTACCATCCTCCAAAAGTATTTTTATTGGCCTGGACTTAAGTCTGACATTAAAAAGTACATTCAATCATGTGTGTTTTGTGCCATTGCTAAACCATCGAATTGATGAAAGGGATTGTACACACCTTTTCCAATTCCTAGTCGAGCATGGGAATCTATTTCTATGGACTGCTTGAAGAGATATCCTACTACCAAACATCAACATGATGCACATTTTCCAGGATGTCCATTCTCATTCCATGCAAAAAGACTACGACAACACAATAGACTACTCAGCTCTTCTTCGAACATGTCTAGAAACATTATGGCTTGCTGACGACCATCATTTTTTACTGAGATGCCATATTTTTCAGCATCTTTTGGAAGACTCTCTAGCAACAACTCAACAAAATATTCTCCTTATTGACAATTTTCCATCCTCAGGAAAACGAACAGACAGAAGCCATGAATTGCTTGGTAGACAACTACTCCACATATACAACCACAAGCATCATCGGACATGGGATGAAAGTCTCCCATATATACAACACAGTTACAATCATTCTCAACACAACTCTATCAATAAGATTACATTTGAGATCTATTATGGATTTCAACCCTCAGTGCCCATTGACTTGATTAGTTCATCGACACAACTGAACGACACTAAATCTGATCGAGGAGAAGTTGAAAAATCCTTGAATTTTCGAGATCAAATCTGCAATATACAAAAACAAGCACAAGAAATGTTGCAATGATCTAATGAAAAATCTAAGGTCCTACACTATAAGTATCATATCCATCATTCATTTCAAATTGGGGATCATATTTAGTTGCATCTGAATAAGGAACATTTCATTGGTCCATATAGGAAGCTGAAGCCTTTGCGATTTGACCTGTATGTTATTCTTGAGAAGATCGGAGAAAACGATTTCCAACCCGACATTCCTTCATACCTAGGTCTGCATCCAGTCTTTAATGTGGATCTAATTCGACCATATCACACACCACTATTGGAACATAATGACTTGCAGATAATAGAACCCAAAGACATCCATCAAGAAGTTCAGGAGCCTCTTCCTTGCAACACCATTGTGCGACGATGAGTATGCCATACAAGGACAAACACAATTCCCTTGTTTCAGGTGGCCAAAGCCGGACAACTCCCAACACAAGGAAAATTGTACTCTACTACTGAATTGATCGATAATTTTCCTCATATGTATGAGCAAACAATGGGGAGCATTGTTTCTTAAGGAAGGAGGTATGATCCACCCAACAGTTGTAAATGTTTTTAGGATGCTAACATTGACTTCGAAAGGTTCAATATTGACTTCGACAAGTCCAACACATCGACAAGTCAAGCACCTTGACAAGTCCAACACCTCAACAAATTCAACACCTCAACAGGTTCAACACTTGACAAATTCAACACCTCGACATTCATCGTCGATATCGACGACCGTCGAACTATGACAGATTGTTTCTCTATCTTCCAGTCGTCTATAATGATTGAACTTCTATAATCGTTCCAACTTCTCTTGTAACTAAACGTAACAGTAAGAAAACCCAAGTGTTCTCAACACTCTATTTAAACATGTACAATACTGTAATAAAACAATTTAATGAATGTTGTAACATAGTAACTGAGATTGGTTCGAATTCTTGCATATTTTCTGTGTGTGTTTGTGTATGTTTCTGTGTGTAGTGTATTTCCCACTTTGCTTATTATTAGTATGTTTTCACCATAATAGTACTCAATTCATTCAGTCAAACTATTGTCCCTATCATGCACTTGGGCGTGCACGGATCAACAATACACAATTCTTTCAAGTTTTACTAAGGACAAACATCATACAAACTCTCCTTGGCAACTAGAGGATTCTAATGGTAGACAAATTTTGGGATTCAAGGATTCAGCAAATTCTAGTATTCATCAGTTTGGTAAGTTATACAAGGAGGACGCCAGAGAAAACATAACATAGATGCTCAATATGTCTTATGTTCTCCTATCTTTTGTTAACAACATTCAAAATGTAGAGCTTATGGAAGCTATCTGTATGGAGGAAGTAAAGGAAGCAATTCACTCTCTACAGGGAGACAAAAGTGTCAACCACGATGATAGAGTTCTTCAAACTGTTTATGGATTTATTTGAACTTGATATCATTGCAGTCATAGAAGAATCTTGAGATACTGAGAGGATCCTAGCAACTTTTAATTCAACGCTCATTACACTTATTCCAAAGGTGGATAATGTGACAAAATGGGAGGAACTCACGCCGATCTCACTCTAGAATTGCATATATAAGTTAATTGCAAAAGTGGTGGAAAATAGAGTGAAACCTATTTTATCTCAATCAGTATCCCAATAAATTTATTTTTCTAAAGCACCGATAGATTCATGAAGCAATTGGGATAACTCATGAGGTCATCCACTCGATAAAGATCAAGAAACTCCATGTGAAATTTCTAAAGGTTAACGTCTATAAAGCATATGACAAGCTCAATTGGTTATTCCGTCGTCTTACTCTCCTCCTTGTTGGTTTTCATTTACCCTTTGTGGACTGGGTCCTTTCACGTGTTCAATTAGTTTCTTTCTCATTCTTAATCAAGGGGTCAATATCTCATTTTTTCAATATGAGGAGAGGTTTGCACCAAGGATGTCCATTGGATCCTTTGCTATTTATTTTTGTCATGGAATGATTATAAACTTAATAAAATCTTCCATTTCTTATATGCATTTGGAACATGAATGCATTGAATGGATATCCACATAGTTTGATTTCTCAGTTGTTGATCTACAAGATGGTTTGAAATATTTGGGCTCTAATGCTAAAAGGAAATGACTATCACAACCATGATTGGTTCTGGTTAGTAGTTAAAATCAATAATAAGCTCCTATTATGGTGCAATAAATGGTTAAGTTGGGGCGGAATATTTATTCTCCTAAAATTTGTCATGGGGGCCATTTCGTTCTACTAGGTCAGATTAGCCTATGGACCTTTGGGTATTTTAGATCATATAAAAAAATTGGTCTATAGATTCCATTGGAAATAAAATGATGATGACAAATCTTTCTCTTGGATTACGTGTGGAAAACTTGTTTACCCGCCATAACGCCCACATGAAATCCGCCCACAAATATAGTATTTTGGATGACTTAGCTTAGTCTCGAGCTGCTATCTCCACATTAGAAGTGCTATAGTCATGCCCAACCCAAAGGAAGGCACTAAACACACTTGGTGTTGTTGACCCTTTAGACTCGCACCTTATGACTTTCGATCTTGACAAAGGTGAACAACAACTACCCTCATCAGTCGCATTCCATGTTACATTACCGTTAAAAACATTATGATCCATCAGTGCATCCACATGCATAATGTCCTGTAATGTATAAAAAAAATGGGATCACCTAAGTTAGTCCACTCATATATTGCTTTTCATGCATATGATGTGAGACAATCACAACCAAGAGGATTGTGCCAAAATGTTCCCATTGATCTAGGGGGAAAGATGGTAATGATTGATATTGAAGTAGTCAATGCGCAACTTGACTACAATATCCTTTTAGGTCATAATTATATGTATTCCATGAAGGTGGTTTCCTCTTTGGTATTATGCATCATGGTGTTTCCCTTTAACGGGGAGATAGTAACCCTTGAACAACTCAATTACTATGACCCTAATGTTAACACTAACCCAACTATGTACAAACATTATGATCTCTTAGGGGCATATTCAGGTCCTTTGCTTGAAATCCCCACCTCGACGACCGATCTTATGTGTACTATTTTTTCCTCCAAAAATGACTCTCCAACCCTATTGTCATCATCATCAACACCTTCAATAAGTCATGCCATTGAATAGACATTGAGTCCATTAGTGCCTCCCATCTTGCAAATACTATTCTTGTACCACCCCATGGGAGTTCAAGGGATGCCATTCATGTCTCTTCTAACTCGTCCTGGCATCACTTTGGGAATACATGTGTGGAACTTGACACCACCTTACCCAAAGATGGCCTCAAAAGTAGTAGCACACTAATGGAGCAACTGAATCCGGTTGGTCCGTTAGTCAAATCTGACTATCATTGTAATAATGAAATATGAATAATAATAATATATTGGATGATGAGATAATTACAAGGGAAGCTCGCCTTTATAGGATTTGAGCGTGTAAACTGAAGGGTTACACCCTTTCATATGATAATTAACTAATTTAAATAATATTTTATTTATATTTGTTACATTGCCACTCCCTTTAAGGAAGCTTTGTCCTCAAAGTTTAAGTATTTTCCTAGTGTCGTTCTTCATTCTGACTCGGTGTCGGTAGTAGAATCGGATGAGGTCTCTTGTGCAGAGACTTGTACTTCCTTTCCATTGATGATTTTTCACTGTATTGTCTCATTGTTCCTACATTTATGACCAGGGGTCCAATCATCACCGCATCGACGACATATGTTTTTCTTCTTTTTTCTATTATCAGTGTAACTGTTAGATGACTTCGATCTATTTTCCATTTCATAGTCATATGATTGAGGTTTGTGGCATTGATGATCGGGTGACCAAGTATCTGCACAGTACCTACATTGTGTCTCTTTTTCTTGCCGATAATGGTTATTGCCTCTTGTTTTAATTCCTTCCAATTTGTGTTCTGCGTCTTTTGCTTTATGTCTTGCTACTTCTACGTTAGGTATGTCATGCAACTTTAACTCTTTTTGGAGGTATGGTTTAAGACCTCCTAAATAGGTTTCGAGTCTTTGCTTGTCAGACAACCCAAATACTCATGTTGATAAGGCTTCCCATTGATGAGTGAATTCCTCAACGTTTCCGACTTGTTGTAGTCTGGTAAGTTTACTGAAAAATTTGTCTTCTTTGATTCCTTGAAACCTATTAAAAAAATCATTTTTGAACAAGTTCCAGGTGTAGGTAAAATTATCTCTCTTCCACCATAAGTACCAATTATAGGCGACCCTTCCATATGCATCGACGCATATTTCAACTTCTCCTCGTCAGATTGAATGTTGTAAATGTCAAAGTATTCTTCTACTTTGTTTATCCAAGCAACGCATTGGTCTTCTCTCCCATTATATTTTGACAACTCTATTTTTGCCTTAGGTGGGTTCACTTTGTAAGGACGACGTTGATTTCCTTTTGCCTTATGGTTTGATGGTGGCTCGAAACTACTGGACGATGAAAGTGACATATCTGAATTGCTTCGTTGTTGGCAGTGACTTTTAGTTTTTCTTTTCTGTACTATTTTACTTATAGCATCTATTTTGTTGTTTAATCATGCCTCCATATCTGGAAATACTTGTGTTTCTATCTCTTGCTTAAGCGTCGCATTGTTAATATTTATTTCTTTTTGCAATTCTTCTTGATTCTTTAGGAGTGTTTCCTAGGTGGCACCATGAAATGAGGCATCTAGCATGTGTGGACTGCTAACTTGGCCTGGACTGGGTATGAGCCTTTGTAACATCTTGATTAATGTATTATGGTTCTGCGTCATGGTGCTCATGTTCTGTGTTAAGGTATTTATGTTTTGTGTCACGGTACTCATTTTGTCATCCACATCTTTTTGTTTTTCGTTCAGGATGTCAAGTTTTTCGTCAAGCCTTCTTTCTAGTACCAAAACAAGCTTGTTTTTGAGTAATATATTGTTATTTTGCATCTTTTCCTTCAATCCTTTTTGGTTAGTGACAAGGGACTTTATGTCCTTCTCCATTTTTTCAATCTTCTCTTTCAGTTCCTCCATGGTCTTGGACCTTGTATGCAAAGGTGTGTATTTCCATGCTATTTTGGCTAATAATATATTAATTAATTATTATTATTATTATTATATATATATATATTTTTATAAACTATATTATATTTTGTATATAGTTTTTTTTTAAAATATTATAATAATAAATATAATATTTGTTTTTTGTTTGTTTGTGCAGGTCGTGGAAGTGGAGCGACGACGGTGGAAGCCAAGGAGCAACCGACGTGGGAGAATGTGTACAGAGGGGAGCTTGGGCACACAGGTTGGAGTTGGTGAGGGCGTTAATGAAAGATGGAGCAGGTGCAGGCAAGAGAGGAGCAGGCTGTGAAGAGGCTGAGAGGTGGAGTGTGGGTTGGCTGAGCGTGGAGATGGTGGCAGATATTGGAGAGTGTGCAGGATGGAGAGGAGATAAACGTGGAGAGGAGGGGATCATAGGTATGGAACAATGTAAGGCGGTGTGAAGGGTGGATTCAGTGGAGGAGGGAGTGCACGGATGGGGGACGAAGTCGATGGGTGAAGGAGCAGGTGGTCATGTAGAGGATAGGTGGGCTAGGCTGGGCTGGTGCAGTAGCTTGGTGTGATGGCAGAAGTGGTGTGGGTGGTGATGGAGTGCATCAGAGGCAAGTGTAGAAGGAAAGTGCAGGAAGGGAGGCAACGTGGAGAGTGGAGATGGTAGGGGCGTGTAGGGATGAAGGAAGAAGAGTGAGCGATGTGTGAAAAGGACGAGTGTATGAACCTGGAACCTAGAGAGAATGAGTGACTTAGGAAGAGCCGAAACTGAGCTCTAATATTAGGGGGGGGGGGAGCCAAATCCGAGCTCAATGCAACCAGGATGAATCCGCTTTGATACCAAATGGAGCAACCGAATCCGGTTGGTCCGTTAGTCGAATCCGACTATCATTTTAATAATGAAATATGAATAATAATAATATATTGGATGATGAGATAATTACAAGGGAAGCTCGCCTTTATAGGCTTTGAGCGTGTAAACTGAAGGGTTACACCCTTTCATAAGATAATTAACTAATTTAAATAATATTTTATTTATATTTGTTACAGTTTTGTGCCAGTTAGATCAATTAAGCCATATGCATAGCACATTGAGCCAACAATACCTGTGATTGAACTCCCACCAACTGTCACTAAACCCAACAATGGGGGCATAAGACAACCCAAGTTAAAATCACCCATTGTTAACCACTCTTTCCCTGAACCACCATCGGTGGTTGGTAATCCTAAAATGAGGGGAATAACTCCACCCAAGTTGAAAGCTCCCGTAAAGGCTGACACTCCTACAGTGAGGGTCACCCCACCATGTTCCCTATGTGGATAAAAATGCCATGGAACCAACCTACGGCCCACATTATCGGAGCTCAGGAATTTACTTAATACCCATGTTAGCATGATACATGCAACACATACTATAGCAGGGAGAACGTCTTCCACTTTGTCTTCGCCTAACAAGACCACTAAGTCCAAGTTGTTATGTACTAACCAGACATGTTTGATCTGCTTTCATGAGTTTGGGCACTATACACACCATTGTATCGACCTCCAATGATTTTGGGTTGCTTTGGTGACCATTCATCTCACCTGCCATTTGGTTGAGAGTACTCCACCACAACTAAAAGAAATGGATTCCATTAATGTTTTCAATATATTGGTGGCCACATTGATTGTGTCTTCCCCCAAAATAGTCATCTTAAAGACACCTATCACTAAGACACCTATGTCGCAAAGGATGAAAATTATACATATTAAACCATAAGCACAATAGGATAGATGTACATCCTACGAGAACCATACTCATATGATCCCCAACTAGAGTAGTACAAATGCACCAAAACACACTACCTTACCATTAACTTCGGTGCATGATCATATATGTGTCAGGATCCCATGCCCATGTTGATCATGTAGTGATGCTTCGCACTATTCGTTCCAATGTCCCATCCTATGTGTCGAATAAGAAATCCACATTGAGCATATGTGTCTGCAAGATCAACATTTCCACCTTAGTGTATTCCTACAAGGATCACCCACTGAGAAAATTGCTCCCTCTTTAGCTGATATCATTGATAATGTATCCTCCTTGGTTAGTCTACTCACCATTGATGATTCATCATCCTCAAATGAGGACCAAGATCCAACACATCCATTACATGATCAACTACCAAGGGGATCTCCATCCAAGTGTTGGAAGCATATCGATACATCCAATTCTACTACCAATTAGATATAACTCGCAATTGCAACACAAGGAGGACCATACTGTTGCAAGGGTTGAACCATTTTCCACCCTCTTCATTTTCCATTTGCACTTTCAAAAGAACAATATAACATTTTGTTTGTAATGCAGATAACCTCCCGCTTCGACAACTACATCACCTTCACAGATGGTGCAAGTTGTTGGTTAAATAATCTAACATCGACTACTTGGGCCATTTATACCCCCAACCAAGCTTTATACCACTCAAGAGGATTTTGTTTGGGGGAACTCACTAACAACCAAGCATAATATGATGTCGTCATTGGTGTCTTAAACAATGCAATCCATCTTGGCATATTCCATTTACATGTGCACTTAGATCCCCAACAAGTTGTCTCTGAGATAAAAAAAAGTATTTCATGTCCTCAATCCTCTCCTCTTTCGTAACTTTTTGTGAGTGTTCCTTCCAATACGACAATTTAAAACCATGACATTCACGCATGTCCCTCGGTGAGACAATGCACTTGTTGACTTTGTCGCAAATGAAGTGTTGATCTAGCACCTAATGCATCAAACATTGACATGACCCAACACAAACAACCAAAGCATATATATGGTATGTGTGATGAACATCATACAAATCATGTGTACATACCTACAACTACACATTGACAACATCAACAGAAATATCACATATCATCATTATACATCACACACATACATGACAAACATGGAAAATGAATCCAAAATTGGGTGTGTATGCCACGCAAAAAAATGCATCATGTACAAAATGTGGTCCTCATAAGGCAATATACAAAAAGAATCATATTCCTTATTGGGATACATAAAAAAATTTCCTCCCATAGGCTCCACTGATAACACATATAAAATGGGGTTCTCATCCTTGTACAAAACCAACACCTAGAGTACTTATCACTCAATCGACCTCCTATTGCTAGGTCACCAGGCCCAATAATAGGCAAAGGCCCTATTGCCTTTGCCTACTGATGCTCCTACTCTCGCCACTGCATCTCCTACCCATGACTCTCATGATGGTCCTAGCCCTGGAGGTGGTCTCTTCCCCATAGGGGGACCCTGTCCTCCTTGCGCTAGCTGTACCACATGGAAAGCAACTTCCACCCTCCACATCTCCTAGTGCCAATCAACCCCACTCAATGCAAGGAGATGAAGAGTCTATGATAATTCCTCATCATCAATATTATCTACCCCCCGATCATAGACCCCCTTGGACAGTATACCCAACCTCCTCTCTAGGTCGACTAAAACAACCATGATCAAGTCTCCATCACCACTCCCCCTACGAAATCATCCCCACCACCAGCCATGGCCTCTCCACTCACTTCCCCAATAGCTCATGCCAATATAACACCCACCTCATGTCTCCAGTGGGGTTGTACCCCTTGGGGTGGTCACATAGGCCCAATGTCTGCATCAAAGATAAGATACCACAATCAATGTTCGATATACATAACAAGTATGTGCATAAATATAATAATGTATAGAACAATATGTAATCACAAAACATAAGCATAGTTGTCTCATCCCAACCATGAACAGGAGGGGGTAACTCCAAATCCCCCCGATAATCCATGCCAGTCCATGGATACCTCTCCATTGGGTCAATCCTATACTGCCACACATCCACAAATTAGTGTGTGACCACATGACCCACCTCGCCACCTTTAGCATGGGGCATCAACTACCCCCAAAAAACCATCTTAGTCTCTCGGGCCCCCCTCGAAAACACCACAACTTGTGGCCTTAGCTACAGATATTGCTCAAAGAAATAGGAGCACAATATGCTCCCATGGAGAAACATCATCTGAACCCCCCCCTCGAGCCTGGCTTAGTTGTTCCATTAGTAAATGAAGAAGCATTGGTACCCATGCCACTCAGTGACTAGCTATCACTCACTCCACCAACAACCATTGTCCTCCTATTATCCTGTGGGGGGACAACACCCCTAGTACCCTCACTAGAGGGATCACTATTGCATGTACTGAGAAAATGGCTAAGTGGCTAATGAGAATCTCCCTAGAGCTCAAGGAAATCATGTTCCCACCATAGAGCTGGTCAATAAGACCCTCGATAGTATGACATCCTCCCATCACTGGTGGGGTTGCCTCATGTACCTCACTAGCACACAACTTGGAAAGGAAGTAGATATCTTGAACAATGATACTCAGATCCTCATCACCCACATGGAACACTAGCTTGTTAGGATCCCATGTATCTATGAGGGAATGCAGTAAGTACTTTGTTAATTAAAGAAAGGGGCACTTGAAGAATGTCAAGAGCCCTACGTCTACTAAAGACTATGTAGCCACTAGGTCCCCTATAACCTATGGTACCAAATAATCATAGTGGCGCTCCCACCACTCTATGTAGCCATCTCTATTAGCCACTAGCACTTGCATGCACAAATTCTCACACATAAGGGTCTATATTAAGATCCCATGCAATAAAGGCCACAAAGCCCAAATTCATTTGATTCTCTTTCATAAAAGAGCACAAGTTGCACACTACACCAGTGTTAAAATTGCAATTAGCACGATTGTACAACGGTATCATACACAACCATTACCACACAGGATATGTACACTTCGAATATGCTATCTATGTGACTAACCCATGAATATACACATGGAATCAATGTGCAAATCTCTTGTGTATGGCGTGACTATCACTTTTCGTGCTAGGGTAGCATGCGATATCAAATTCTCTCGCATTGTTGCGTGCAAGAATCCCAAAAATCAATGTGGTCAGTTTTATGGATAAAAACTGGTCGTACATCTAATTGGACCCCTACCCTAAAACTTTTTAGATAAAAATAATTAGGATGAGGTTCATGCTTGCTCGGATCTCGTAGCTTGGAAATCGGATGCACATATCTCCTAGAAATAGAAAAATGCTATCCATAGTATGAAAAACGAACGATACAAATGATTTTGAGAAGAGTTCCTCACCCCTATTTATAGACATTTGCCCCAATTTCAAACCTTTTCTATGGCCAAAATATAACTTCGTTTGACGAATTGTTCATACCACTGTGATCAGTGCGTTGAGATCTATCAAGTGACACTTATTTCACTTCAATCCAAAATGTTTCATCTAGCGCCAATTTTTCACGCACTCCATCGGTTCACCGTGTTTTTGTCTATTATTTCTGCATTGTGAATAACTTTGTCATAATATTTATTACACTTGTGTATATGTGTCATGCGTGTAGGATTCTAACTAGAACATGGATATTTTAAACCCCCATCCACAATAGTGTAGGACTTGTATCACATATATAATCCTGAAATTGGCATATAGGCAACATTTCTACCATGTTTAAATTGCATTTACCATTATTCCTGTTGATAATCATAAGATCCTAATTCCTAGTAATGATTTGCCATCAATGTCATCATTGCAAATATCACTGTTTCCCCCATGTGTGTGCACACCATTTAAAACCCTGTCATAATTTGGCACCCATGAATTCTAACCCCCACAAGTCTGAGGAATTTGAATAGTTTAAAAATATCAACCTATAGTTCATCATTTTATAGTTGTACATTTACTCTCCCTCTTTCAGTAGTCAATGCCCTAAAATTCCTCGACACATGTTACGATCTAGATTCACAAATGAACACTCTTATCCCCGTGAGCAATCCACTATTTGCAATCTCCCTCGTATCATTGCCATCACCAAGACAATAATTGGACCCCCTACCTCTGAATACACTAAGTTTATTTTTTTATTGCTGTAAGAACAATATGCATGGCATTACTTCATGGGGCACTTGTCTCCGCGTTTGCAAACAACCATCACATCATTTTGGTAAAAGTTTCCCAACCCACTCAAAACCTTGGGAACTTCGTCCATCATCAAAATTGATTCCTCAACTCACCAAAAATCATGGGAATCCCATCCATCATCAAATTGGTCCTCCAACACCCCTTAAATCGTGGGGATCCCGCCAATTATTTTTTATGTACAAACAAGTTCCGCGATCCACACAAAACTGTGGGAATCATTGATTCTTTTGTCAACAACCCTTGGTTTCCTTAGATCGATTTAACTGAGTCTCAATATTCCTAGCATTGTTAATTTTGTTAGTCACCATTACCCTCAATATTGTGTATCCCACAGAGCACTTCCTCTGCAATTTGTCTCCCTCCATTACACTCTGTCCCTCTATTTTGAAGAACGTTGCCATTAACTACTCTCGAAATTTACATAAATCAAATGGAGTTATGAGCCCCACACTTATCAGCCAGTCATGTGTCATTTATTCTAGTCTTGTAGTTGGTTACAAAATGATATTGGTTCGTAGAATAAGACCCTCGTCCTATCACATACTTCAACTCTCATCAACATCAAATCACTATATTCTTAAAGTTGCAGTGGTTGCAGTGGTACCTTGGGCTCCCTTTCAAATAATATAAGGGATCACCTCTAACTAAGTAGGGAGAGTTATTAATTCCCCCTAACTTAGTGGTTTCCCCTATGTTTAATGTAAAAAAATCTATCACATCAAGGGGAGTCGTACATTTCGAAGGTAGCAGTGTTCACATTTGAAATCATGGTAGCAACACATTGGGTACAGTGAGATACCCCATTTATCAGCTTCACAATAATTTTGGTCCCCCACCCTAGTGGGATGCTCATCATCTTCAACTATTCTGCTTCTTTGACACCAATGACATCCTTTTCGGGTTCATCTACTCTTACATGGATTGAAGTTGTATTCATCGATGGACCAATAGTTTTATGAGTTGATCCCTCGGTCTCCTCGTTTTATAGCCATTTTGATAGATCTTCACAAGCATAGGTATGCCCACCTCATTTGTATAATACACCATTATTTGTTGTAGCTTCACCGGTCATCACCAATAATCTTCCCACATGTGAGGAATTTTCCATCCACATGTGCCTCACAACTTTCAAGAACAAAAGAGAGAACAAAAGAAACGACGATGAATTATTGGCCCTATAGTACCCTCTGAACCTCATATATCAAGGGGCATTTGTTAACACTTAAATTTTGCACATATGCGACATTTTAGCCATTCTCACAGTAAGGAATCATCAACATATAACATGCATCCCACCTAAGACATCCTCATAAAGATCAAGAAATATAGGTCACAAATGGCAAAAATAGTCAAAAGGAAAGGTCACATGGCTAAATCTCTGTTTACTTGCGTTACTACGCATGTTACCAATTTTGTGTATGTGCAAGCCTAGCATGGTTTTCCCTTTGCGATCCACGCAACTGTCAAAACAATGGGATCTCAACCAACTGCACATTGAAGGCTCATGGAGGTTCCTTAGCAAAAAATATTTGAACTTGTCTCTTCAAATGATGGGGGAGCATTTAATAGCCTCCTTTGTGTATCTTGGATCTATTTCATGAGGTGACGGGGTTCACACTTGGATCTAGTTGTTTCTTGACTACCTCTTGGCCTATAAAAGGAGGCCATGGGCATGTATATTAGAAGACAAATTCAAAGGATGTTTTTTTTGCTAGAATTGCATTGAAGCTTTCTCATAGTTCACCTCTTCCCATGCCTATTATAATTCTCCAAGCTCCCTTGCCACCTTCCTCAAAGGGGCAAGTGTTTTTCCCATTTGTTCTTCAAGTTATTTATCATTTAGAATAGAAAAAATAAACCTCCCTAAGGAATATTGTTGGTTTCCCTTTGAATCCCACACCTCCTAGGTGGCTCTA